>KN470879.1:75920-95135 GCA_000787095.1 Periophthalmodon schlosseri
CAATTTCATTACACAGCCATGAAGAAGGGTCTTTTTTACTGATCTCAAAATACAATAGAGGAAATATTCCCCAAGGGAACATTTGAATTGAACATTTATAACAAAGACACTTATTATTATACACTTATATAAGTGTGTGTCCCTTAAAATTATATGTTCAATATATTTAACTGGATGATTGGAGCAGATGACTGTTTCAGATTTATATTTGCAGTTTGGGATGTGGACCCCTCTTCCTCACTCACTATAGTAAAACTGGACATAACCTGGACCGGCTGTACTGACAAAGGCCATGTGATGGGCTAAGTGAGCACTGAGGTTGGGGTATTAATAGTTGCTCATGAGAACAGTGAAATCAGAGCCCGAGGAGCTCCGTTTCTCCAGAGGGGCCTGAGGGCTGCAGGCTGCACACACATCCTCAAATACATCACTATATGTCTAACCAATAGGAACAGAAAGTATTGTAGTAACATAAACGAGGGTATACGTCTTGTATTTTGCCCAAGATGAAAAGTGTCCATGACATCACTAAATATGGGGCGGGAGTAGCTCAGTTGGTAGAGTGGATCCAAAGGTTGGCAGTTCGAATCCCGCTCTCGACATAAAACATCATTGGTAGAGCGGTTGACTGTAGCTCAGCTGGTTTGTCCACTGAGCCAAAAGGTTGGTGGTTTGAATCCCGCTCTCGACACAAACATCACAGGTTGGTGGTGCAATTCTAGCTCCCACAGATAAATGCTGTTGTTGTGTCCTTGAGGAACTTAACCCACCTCGCCCCCAGTGTCTGCGTACACTGGTGTATGAGTGTGTGTGAACGGGTTTTGTTCTTTGATGTAAAGCACTTTGAATGCCTTGAAGGTGGAAAAGCGCTATATATAAAAAATAAATGATACAGCGGAATGGACCTTACAACATACACAATATATGTGACATGATGTTTTTTTCCAATGCAATATTCCAATGGGATATGTTATTTTTTTTCCTTAAGAGCCTGGTAGTAGAAAGACACAGCATGTTGTAGTCTGTCTATTTAATACAGAGGGCAAATGTGATGAGCAATAATAGGAAGACGAACTGACATTATTAAGTTATATGACAGTAATAAACTAATGCACATACACACTGTACTATAAAAATGAAGGTGTCAGGGGGTTCAAAACAGTATCTTATATCTAACTGCATGTGTCGTCTACACACCCATCACCAGACTGCCTGCCATTCTTCACATAGAAAGCAACTTCAACTAGACTCTAACAAAAATGCATAAGGGTCATTTATAGACAGTAATTCGACAGCTGTGTAATAAGCTTTGATACATTATCTACAAGCGGAGCACCAGCTAATAAAGTCTATTAAAATACTATAATGTTCAATGGACACTTAAACGACCACTTTGGGCACTCAACAGGTAAAATAAAATCTGAATGCTTAAAGTTACAACAGCTGCTCCTCTTAATGCTTTGAATGAGTGGATGCTGAGAGGGTGGATGTTAGAGAGTAATAAGTTTATTAAATTAAATTGTTATATTTTGTGGCTTTAACCAATATTTCCTTATGATCAGTGTGGTAGGTATCGTTACTCACAGTAGCCACAGCGAGTCCCCCCCTCAAACACAAATCCATTGGGTACGGCTCCATATCTTCTGAGGGCGGAGAGTTTCCAGTGTCCTGTGACCACGGGGGGCAGACCTGAAGTGAGGACCAGAAGGCTGTTGCACAGGTGAAGCGAGGCGGGCCCGGTCTCCAGTTTAGACCCCGGCTCCACACTCACACTAAACCTGTGGACTAGAGAGAAGGAGGGCAAGTTTATGCAACAATATGCAAGAGTAAATGGGGTATTTTGTGTTACATTTTACATAACATGCAATACATTCCATACTTTTTCTCCAACTTGGGGAATAATTGAACTTAATCATAACCTCCATTAATTTTTCAGGGAATGAACGCATCTGTTGCTTAGCCGTAGTAATTAAATGGCAGATTTGTGTTAATGCTATGGTACACTTTATTGTCCCTATAGGAAAATGTGTCCTTTGCATTTGACCCATCTGACCCAATTCTTACACCTTGACATTTTTTGTGTTAAGAAATTATAATGTTTATTGTTTGGGGAGATAGAACATTATTTGCATACGTTTTCCATGTGAGATACATAAGAGAAATAATGCCAGTTACTTGGTACATTTATCTCTTAACTGAGAAGTTACATGGATGGCTCCCTTTTACTTTAAGTACAGTAATGTTATTTTTATGCAGCAGTACCTTCACTTGAACACAATATTTAGCTACTATCCTCTGAGTGTAATTCATATCCAGATCATAAATCACACATAAATAAAGTAGGGTGTGTGTAACATTTGGTCCATGTGAGAGTCACACAGGGACAGTTGGTGACGATGATGAAGCGTTTCTGAGTTGGAGCGGCTGCACTTTGTCATCTGTCACCGTGGCACATGCAGCAGCTGTGCACAAGTTCAACACTCAGATAATAGACACGGGACATACAGCAGGACCAGGACTCTACTGTACATGTGTTTATATGCGGTATATGGCTCGGTTTCTATAGGCCAATTATATTTAATACAGATAAGGGCAGCTAAAATTAATTAATTGTTAAAATGCAGATTTGTGGTAATATAGCAATAATATAGTAATAAGTTCTAAGGTTGTAGTCACAAAAATAATGATCAGGTTCAACATTTGCGAATTTACCTTTGAGATATTTCCTATGAGAATACCATGTAATCAGATAATACTTGCATCTGATGTCATCAACATTCCCTGGGAGCTGTGATGCTAACAGTAGACACTGCTCTGTCTGAAGCTTGGTTACTCAAGTTAGACTTTAATCTGAGCTTTGTTTTAACACAATCTGACCAGAAAAAACTAACTTAGCTGGAACTACAATAGGTGAGGTGATTTGTGCTGTTAAACAAGTCTCACACACATGAAAGTACAGTTACAAGCTAGTATTAGCCAACAGTTTTTCAGTTAGTGACTCTCACCTTTTTTGTTGAAAATCAAACACCTAAATGAACGCTCGTATTGACCACAGGCTTCTGAAAATGTGTTGTTTAAATCCATTTTGTATTCTTTCTTGAGAAATGAAAGACTTTTTTGACAGTGTTTATTAATGTGTGCCTTGTGTCTCCATGATAACTGCTGAACATTCCACCATACAGATACATGTAGAACACCCCCAGTGTGATGTCACAGCAAAGTATCAATAGGAAAAATAATTCTTGCCCGACACCTGGGAGCATCACATTCTCGAATCTAAACAACACCAATTATAGCTGTGAGCTGTCCCATTACCAACAGTGTTATCTTAATTTTATTTTATGCAATTTTAAAGGTGGAGGGTCTAAGATGGCTTGTCTCCATGGAGATGTTGTTGCATTTTCTTTTGGAATGTTCCACAGTATGGCAATAAACAAATTTATCTAAACAGATATAAACTGGTGATGCCATGCTGTGTAATATTCTAGGCAACGCAAAAACCCTCTCCACTGTCGCGGACCCGCAACCAGAAAAGTTACCCAGTGCACCTTTAAGAAAACCCCCAAATCGAGTCATTTGGGTGTAAGTAAAGAAAACATAATAACAGTGAAGCATAGTGTTGTAATATTTGAGTCAATTTTGTATTTTTGTTAAAGGCACACTATGTAACTTGTCTGGTGGAAGATTCACCACCTGCAAATATTATTGCTTTGCCAAGATTAGACTGGTCTATCTCCATGGAGACAAGCAGGTGATGCCTTGATGCCCTGTAATTTAATAAATATGCCATACAGTATAACATCATATAGCAAGTTTAATGCCATATTGTTAAAAAATCCCACACAAAACATCTTTTTGGAGCAGATATCAGGCCCCTAGCAGAAAGTTACAAAATGTGCCTTAAAATAGATTCTTTTCAAGGTTTCTAATCACAAAAAAATCAATCAAAGCATAAAAAAGATCTGAAGCAAGTTTATAATCTTTTACAGAAATTTTAGGTTCTAATCTTAGAAACCATCAATTGTATTTACCCAGGTAAGTTATTAATAAAAATGTTTACAATGCCATCACATGTTATTAAGTGGATGCAGTGGACTTTCCAATGTTGAGATGAAACTTAAGTGTAATAAAAGTATAATCAGACCTTCTCCAAGGTGGAAGCGTATGCGAGCGTCCCAGGCCAGCAACACTTCTCTGCTGCTGAAGCCCAGGACCAGAGTGTGGGACAGGCACAGGACAGACAGACAGTAGGACACGCCATCAAACCCAGGGCCTGGCTCTACTCCACAGATGCTCTGAGGAAACACAAGACACTGCCAGGGTGACAAATGCCACAGTGAAGAGTAGATCAAGTAGTGATGGGCAATACCAGTGATTTTGGCTCCGGTCATCAGTAATAACAAGGACACAAGTGAAGTGACGATGATTATGAATTATATGTCCAAGGAAAGCTTGCAATGAGCTTCATCTACTCCCGAAACACTACAGAAAGGATTTAGTGTTCCCTGAGGAGTGAGGACAGAACCATGAACTGCTGTGGATTATAGCATTCCACCAATCAACAGGTGAGGCGCCACTTTGCTTCACCAGTGTAGTGTAAGTCTGATTACATTTGTATTTGTCTATCCAAAGTAACTTATATGAAAACTAAAAAACAGGCATTTGTGTTGTCGTTAGGGGTGGAACAAAACACAAACACAAAAAAACACAAATCCCACCAGATGAGACAAGATATGGTCCGTGGGAGGGAGACTGGATTTGAACATTATTAATAATAAATGCATAAATGTTGTGATCATATATTTTCTTTTATTGGACATTTTTATACCCCATCATACTTTTATGAAATATTTTGAGTAAAAACACTGTTTGCACAGCAAATTATTATTATTAGCTCTTCAGAAGTTTAATGTAATGTAACCTATAATGGTGACAGATTGGTGGCAAACTGAACATTTGTTGATTTGTTGATGGGCCTGTCATGATAATTACTTATCGACTTATCGTTCAATATATGAAAGCTGGTACAATGTTTTTTGGGATCAATATTTATTGTGTGTACATTTTCTTTGCACTACTGGGAAATTTTGGGTTATTTTTTGGCTATGTGATAATATTCAAGCCGTAAAAATGCTGAATTAATAACGTCTATGACTCATTACAGATGCAAACTAAGTACTAAAGCGTTTCATTCTGCTTTTTATTTATTGCAGCTCATGATTATGTTTAGATTTAGAATATATTTTGTGGTTTAAATCTTAGGTTATTGTGTCAGTGGCATAAATTAGTTTCAATATTATTGTTTAGCGTCTATTTTACTTCAGCAGTATATCGCAGTTCAAAATCTGTTTTCGTGACAGGCCTATTTGTTGATTTTTTTTTTTTTTTTATCACAAGATAATCTTGATCATCTTGGGATGAGAAATCTTGCTGCATTTTCTCTCTTGGGATGAGAAATCTTGCTGCATTTTGATTTCATGGGATCTCGTCATATGCTTGCTTATTGATAATAACAATCACTAATTCATCTCCTTCAGTCACATCAGTTATGCAATGTAGCAGTGACGTCTTCTGAGGCATATTTTAATACACTTAACAAACAGCGATAAGCCAGTGATTTGTTTTAATGCATCTTTATTATTGTTCCTATAAGCCCTTTAAACTACATGATCTTGTGACTCTCTAAACACAGCCCCACTCTATACAATCTATACACTTTATACAACAAACATACCTCTAGTGTTAAACTCTCCTTCTGACCAATCCCCTTCTTGCCTTTCTTCTTCTTTTCTTTTTTGTATGCCAACAGGAACAGACAATCTGCAGCAGAGACACACAGCACAGACACAACAAGCTCAAAAAGTGTCAGGCTTAAAAGTCAATTATAGTGATTATTAATAGAACGCAAACTAACTGTAGTGTTGTAATCCTGACTGCGTGCCTACGAGCGTTATCACACAGCTGTCAAAACAAACTCTAAAACAATGAGTTGATCCACTGCGGCAGCTGATAAGCAAAATCCAATCGTAACAACAGACAGGTGATCAATTAGAGCCACGGCAAGTGTCTAAGACGAGGTGTGAACACACCTTCACTGGCACATTACTGAAGCACAATCGTTTACATTAACACGATTTCTTTGCGCTTTTATCTGAAACTTATACTTTACATTTTTCTAATCTAACATTTTTAAATTAATTGAGCAATGCTGGAAGAACAACGTTGAGGTTAGAGTTGCCATTCTTGTCCGGAGAAAGACCAAAATGCTTGTCACTTGTCAGTTGCAAACAGAAAGAACCAAAATTAAACATTCACCAAATGTTTAAATGCTAAAAGTGTAACATGCTTATTATCTATTCACTGGTCTCACTTTTTGCAAAGAAGATATTCAGAGATAATCTACCTAATAACAGTCTAGTAAACCATTTAGTAAGTAAGTTTTCATCTCCATTATTACAGTAAATTCTCAGTCTTGATGAAGTGAGTGATGAAGTCAAAACGAGTATGTGCACATGACCCATAAGGCTTTTAAAACTTAAAACCTTTTAAAACTAAACTCAAAAGCTGCTGTTGTTTAGAGACAAACTTATTTTTTCTTAGACTTCAGCAATGTCACTTGTTGGACAGTGTTCAAATAATTAAAACCTGTCACTGAGCTGGCAACAAAAGCCTGTGGGAATTAATACCCTTACTGTGGTTCAAGGAGGCGCGCGAGATTTTACTAAACCAGTCCAATCAATCACTACTGCAAAACACCGCGAGGAGTGAACATGGTACAGACTTAAGTTTCACAAGTTTGAAAACTGCTGATTCACATTTGGCAACACATAAGGTCAGTTAAGTATCCCTTTAATATTAGTGCCACTGGAACTCTGCCTGAAACTTATACCAGACTATACCGTATTGAAAAATAATATAGACCTGTGCTGTTTGTCAAAGGACGGTACTTACCTGCAACTGGAGAGGGCTTTCGGAGCACAACCCAGCGCGTCTTCCACTGTGAAAAAAATAGAAGAAACAGTAAACATGCTGGTCTGAACTGCAGAATAAACTCGTAGGTATGTGTAAAACTGACAAAGCCATAAACAAACCTTTTTTCCATCTCTAAACTTTACTTGTCCCTCCGCGACAACTGTATCCGTCATCTTCAGTCATGGTTCCGAGCAGCTGAGCGCACTGTCCCGGGTGAGCCGGACCCAAACCACAGACAGCGGGGGAGAGGGAGGGGCGAGGGCCACGGTTCAAAATAGCCTCTTACTGCCCCCCGGCCCCACCGCCAGACTGCACTCTCTCCAGCCCCCTATCCAGCCCCCCATCGTTACCAAGTTAGTGCAGTTGTCAGCGTGCATCAAGTGCGTATTGTTTACAACGTGGCCAAAGTCAATTAAACAGCCCGCGGATTCCTCCCGCTGCTGTCGCGGCTAACACTTGAAATGGGCTCTAATCTGGTGTTAAACTGGGCTGGTTTATGTGGCTTTATGCTAATAAGACAAGTCTCAACTCTGATTGTGGAAAGCCCCTTTAATCTGTTGACGTTTGCTCAAAAATAATCACTTCAGATGGACAAAATTAGCAAATAATCTATACTACAGTGACATAATAAGGTTTTGAACTTGCCGCCTTATGTAAGAGATTTAGATCTATTTCTATACGTTTAAATTGGTGACTAAAATAAGTGGGATCTTAAATTTGAATTCATTGAGCTCCTATAGGTAAGCTACATTGATGGATGCCAACAATGTGAGGTACACAAAAACACATTTATTAGACTGTATATTAAAAACTACAAAGTTGCATTACCATGTGTTTAGATATTTGTGCTTTTGAAGGTTTTTAGTGACCTTAATACTGCATTCATTGTCCCAGGGTACACCATACACTTTTACACTGATTTGCCTGTACTGCATGTGTAACTATGCCACACACTTGAGTAGTATCTCTGTGCCGTCTTCCTAATAACATCCTCTGAGGGCGGAAAGTGGAGCAGCTGCAGCAGTGAAAGACACATACCCTTAACTTTAAACAAATGTGGCTTTGAGTGTGGCCCGGTCTACATGCCCTTTGACCTCTTTGGGGTCTGGATGTCTCTTGGCTTGGACCATGGAGGGCATGTCTGAAGTCTGGTACACTGCTGACCTCATCCTGCTTCCACGGCCCCTTAGCTCCATGGCCACACCCTCCCACTTTCTATCCAGCTCGGAATCCCGCTGGTAGCATCGGAGGTCCCGGGACCCCCTTCGCGTTGGCTTGAGTTTGTCTTCAGGGTCAGACGAGTTCCCTATCCTGTCCAAATCCAAGGCCCTTTTTGAGGCGTGCGATCGAGACGAGGGGGACTTGGACTTGCGGCGGGAGCGGACAGGTGCACGAGAGGGAGAGGGTGGAGCGGGTTTGTAGGATGCAGGTCTTCGGTCAGGAACCTTATAATCTCCACTGTCTCGGCTGCTTCCTTTCCAGCGGTCTCTGTCTTTGCCTAAATGAAAAAATCCTGCTTATAAACTGATCTAACAAACCAGACAGAGAGAAGAGGAAAGTGGCACAGCAGTCAGTGGCACCTCAAACATGCAAAACAAAACAAAAAAGGAGGGCTCCAACATATTGAGAAAACATGAAAAAAAAAACAACACTTTTAATATTGTAATGACTCTATAAGCAATTAATTTTAAATTTTATGTCTCAGGCAGCACATTTTTAACAAATTATGATAAAACTAGTGGTTCAAATGCTACCACTAATGTTTAATGTTCATAGAGAATGACTTGCCATGATCTAGTTTGTAATAGATTGAAAAATCTTTTCCATTTTTATTGTTCTAGCCTCAACCTTACGATACTCTGTTGCAAAAGAATGTACTGTCATTCGTTTTTAGTGGAGACATTTGGATAATTAGCTGAGTGAGTTATCTCGACTGGCAGCTGGAGGTGCCCTTACTGAGACCTGCTGGATCTAAATGGATAAGAGCTCAGACCAGGGCTGTGTCTCATTTTAGTTTTCCTTGCCATCTTCTCCTTCATTCCTCTCCTTGGTTCTGCAGGAAATGGGTAAGGAAGTCCCGGCCACAGAGGAGACTCAATGGGTGTTTTCCAACTGCCAGGATCCTCAGCTTCCAAACCATTTTGGAGAGATCCACGTCATCTGACCTCCGCCACGGGGTGTTCCAATTCTCCCCAAAGCCCTCACATCCTCTGTGCTCGACTCCTCCGTTTAGCTTGTTTACCAAGGATGCACCTGTGGATCCTTGGCCACCTCAGAGCACTTGAAATTGCCCACAGTGCACTGCAACTTTCATTTTTACGAACTTTAGGCAATAAAATGCATTTTAATACATTGGCCGCCACATAGTAAAAATAAATAAATAAATAAATATTGTAGCCACATCATTGCAGATAACACTATTATCAGATCGATTTAATTCAAGTCAGGACAAATGCAGCAAAGTGAGCAAAATGTTATTTCAGTTGGAGATTGAGGATAAAATGATCATCCGAAGATGTTTTAGGCTGTGCATCTACTTAATGATCAGTCTAAATAACTTGATAACTGATTCACTTGACCTTCAGTATTAATAATGTTTTAATGACTGTTGACACATGAAGACACTTCTGAATACTTTTCATATGTACAAGCATTGATTTCTTATTAAAACTTGCGTTTTGTCGCGTTTGGTCTGATCACGTGACTCGGTGCAGTCGCTCCCTCTGGAGCCTGTTCCACATGGGCTCCAAGCGGTGTGAGCACTTGGCTCTGCTTCGGAGGAGCCGACTCCCGATGAGTGCTACAAAGTGGTCTATCGAGGAAAGAATTGAGAAACACCCAGTGAGAAGAGAGAAGCAAGGAGAGAAGCAGGAGAAGATTAAATGGGACAACCCTCCCTCAGGTGCTGCTTCTGTCCAAAATTAGCCTGTAGTGAGGACTATACAAAGGCTTATTTTATATTATTATTCCAGGACTTTTAAATCAAAGGAAGACCAACGTCTTTGTTTTTCAGAGAAACGTGTATATATTATTAGTTTTAATGTCAAATTCAGAATTGTGCAACATCCTTTGCTGCTGCCCCTGTACTTGTGCTGTTGCAACAATACAAACTCTTCACTGTGAGACAAATACAGTTTGATTATTTTATCTGACGTCTGCCTCCTGAACCCTCGCTCATGTTTCCTCCGTGTTTTTTTTTCCCTTGCTTCCTCTGAGCTTTGGGATACCACTTAATCTGGCGAGTTTCACTGACAGCTGAAAAATGGAGGATCAAGGAGAGGAATCAAGGAGAAGGAAGCGAAAAAAGAGAATTGAGACGCGGCCCAGCTCTTGGCGTGGACGGGACGAAATTGTGCTATAGTATCTCTGCCTCACTGAACCACAGCGCAGAGGCATGTCACCCATTCATGCAGGCTGCTGCCATCTACTGGCAATGAGGAATATACCAGAAAAGTATACGTTTTAGTTTTGAAATTTTCCTTTCAAAGATATTATCTAAGCTAATAAATTATTTTGCATTTTTGCACCATTGTATTTAGAACAGTCAAGACATTTTCACTATTGTGTTCCCTGCAACTATATTGTATTTATTATGAAACACTTGCAACAGAGATACTTGCATGTGCCTTAAAAATGCAAGCACATTTTTTTGTATTAAATGTCATCTACGTTGATGCTAGGTGTTTGTTTGAATGCATAAAAGTGTTCCTCATTAGCTCTCCCTTTGATACTTCCTCTCTTCATTTCACCACCAGCAGATGGTGCCATTTGAAATAAAAGAGTCTAATTGGACTGGAGCTCAAGGGAGCAATTACTGTTTGGCTGTAATGTGGATAGGCTCTGGGAAAAGGTCTATAGAGCTGTATTCATTTTATAGCTTATAATAAGTGGGTTTGCCTGGATTGATTGAAAAGAGTTAGGGTTTAATATAGTATTAATATACTGTTTTTGTGCAGTGCACTAAGACCTCTTTAAGACTTTATCTTTATTAGTTGGCTTGTGTTGGCACTCTCTTGCTGTCTGTTTTGGCACAAGCTTGTTCTGATTTTCTGATCTGGCTTTAAGACAGTCACTGTGGCTGTGATTCTTGTCTTAAGTCTATAATCTTCTCAAATAACAATATTTCCACACTCAAAGTTTCAGCAAAGTGATAGAGGACATCTGTCAGAGCATCCCTGCATTTCCCAATAGAATTACTGTGTTGATGGGAAGGAACGTGTTTTGTTTGCGCAGTTTTAAAGGGACCGGCATGACAAAGCTTGTCTAACAAGGCATGGAGCTGAGGGGAACCCATGCATAACTAATGCCCCAGGACCCCAAAAGCTTTTGTACCCTCAAACAAAAGTGCTGTCCTGCTGTATCTAGGGACACAAACAGGGAAAGATGGAGATAGCAATGCAGTAACATCAGATTATCCCAGGATGCACTTGTATTTTATTCTATCTTGATGACTCCAGAATATTAATCTGCACGGATAGTCATATTTTCTGCCTGTTAGCAGAGAAGCGCTGCAGGCCACAGTGAGACATATAAACACATGACAAACAGCCAGAGAATAGAACAAATCCAAGATTGTTTTTGTCTAAGAAAAGAAACGGAGGCCGCTCACGAGGCTCCATGGAGAGTTCAACCTCTAACAACCATTTATTAGATCTATTTACAAACAGTACAGGAAACTCAACAGAGGAGAGGCATTTTCTATTGAAACACAGCTCAATGCAGTTCAACAATAACTACTCTTGTATGGTTGACTATATACAAATTAATACTTTTATTTAACAGAAAGTAAAAGGTATAAATTACCACTTTACTGAAAATATAGAACATGATAAAAGTTAAGATAAACCTTTACAAAGTGATGCAAGTCCCCTTTTCCAGCTAAGAGTGTTATCGTATCGAGTGAATGTATTGCATGATGTAGTGCAATAAAAATAGCTATGAAACTAAATAGACTGATTTAAACATTCGCATTGGAGTGGCAAGTATGAGTCAGCACTAAATGTACACCACATTTACGAACTATGACACATGAGGTGATCTGACAGAAGATGCTCTGTGCTCTCGTCTTTAAAGTAGGTCCAAGTTGGCGTGTGCACTGGGGCTGCAATTATTTATTATTTTATTGACTAGCCAAAAGATGATTTCAGTTGGAGATGTTTCAATACATTTTTACCAGTTTAAATTAATTAGCCAACAGAGGATGTCTTTCTAGTTTAAAATTAAAGATAAAAAATATTTTTCATCAAATGTACTAAATTCTGTCCAATAACGGAGCAATCTTTGTGATAAAACCAGTTTTTCATGCAGATGGCATAGTGATCCGATAAGATGCTGCAGCCCTAATGTACAAATATGCACTAAAAAGAGTACATGGGTCTGTAATGTAGTGTTCCTATGACTTTGAATTACGTTTTGATTGTAAGGAAACATTCCTACTAACATAGCCACTCACTAAAAATAATAATAAACTCTAAGATTAAATACAAAAACGTGATGGACCAATAAAGTGTAATATTTCACTCGTAGCTGACTAAAGTGCATTGTGAAAGATGTCCTCTGGTGAAAGGGTGGTTGGCACAAACTTGTCCTTGAGGTCTATATTACCACAAAGAAAATCCACAGCTCAGAAGTTCACACAGATGCACACCACACAGTAAAGTTCAGCCCAATGCATCCACTAGAAACTTGATTATTTTCACTGTTTTTACGATAGAAAAACTTCCTTTACTCCTGTATTTAATTACAGTAGTTCTATAGTACATTTGTTTGCAGAAATATGTGCACAAAGGGATTTGGTAATCACACTAGTCAATAAAGGTTTTAAGCTCAGGATGCATACTGGGCAGTTCAGACCTTTTTAAAGATCTGATTTGAAAGTGACATCTCAAAAAGACTTTAGGAGGCCAGAGTCAGCAGAACACAGAGGTGAAGAGCACTTCACAGGGTCACACAGCAGAGGTACCTGAGCTGGGCCTAGTGTCCTGTGCTTGGTGAGGAGGGCGCGAGGGGGGCTTGCACTGTAGGGTGGAGGGAGTGACATAGTTGAGGCTAGGGCTGTTTATGTCTCCTTCTCCCACTAAAGTCAGGTCAGATAGGGTGTCCTCCTCTAGCATCTGCACAGACTCCCCCCTGTGAGAGTCCATCAGCAGAGCCGAGTGCCTCTGATTGCCCTGGGGCGGGCGGATGGGCGAGATGTTGCCGGGGAACAGGGGAGGAGCTCTGCCTCTCCTCCCTCCCCCACTGTCGTTGCCCAGCGCAGAGTCCAGGCTTTGGGACTGATGGCTTGCATTGAGCAAGTGCGTTCCCCCTCCGCCTTTGTCGCTGCCATTGGCCTTATTGCCCCGGCGGCCGCTGCTGGGGAAGCTGCCGTTGTTGGGTTGATGGGAGTTAGGGGTGGAGCTACTGGGCTCCGTTGGCGACAGGCGCAGGAAATCAGGGAGCTGCAAGTCGCTCTTGTTTAGCAGGCCTCGCTGGTCGTCTGCTCGGTTACTCTGAGCTTTGGATATGAGGTCGAAGAACTCTGGAGACGCACACGCACCAAAAAACAGCGTGCACACACAACATTTGGGTTAAATACTTCAAATAACATTCTAACAGTATTGAGTCACTATTTGAGGAAACATGCAGAGAAAGTTAGTCAAGGCAAAGCTACATTCACTGTGAGCGTGCTACACGTAGCTAGCTTTGTAAGCAATTGCAGTATAGGGGTAAAGGTTAGCGAGTTACAGCGACACAGCTACAGAAACTACACAACACAAAAGAATAGAGCTTGTTCAGTGGTTACCTTCAGCTTCATCTATATTAATCTTTTTCTGCTTTCTTTTCTCCGGTGCCTTAAGAAGAGAGACAGAGTGGTTGGGTAAAGGCTGGCTGCTTGTATCAGAGCTTGGCCGAGGTTTGCCGTTCTCCCCATGGGAATGGGCTGAACCGGCTTTCCCTGAAGGCCTGTCCTCCTCCTGAGGGCCACAAGGAGAGCGAAGGGGGCATTAGAGCCCTGGAAGTCACCAAGTTTCAAGTACGGCAAATGTGATGACAACATGGCCACAGCACATATGAGGCTTTGTTTTAGAACATATTCAAAACATAGTGGTATGACTTCAAAGACAGTGCGGATGTTCTATTGAGACAAATGTCTAATATCCAATCAGCAACACACACTACACCACTAACAGATTAGACCAACTACCAGCTAGAACCAGTCATAGTGGAGGATTACACAACTATAATCTATAAACTACTGACTAACTCCTAACACCAGGTCCAGTTCATGTTGAGTTTTAGAGGAGAATTTGTGATGAAAGATCAGGAGGACAAACGCAATCGGCCAATAGTGAGACAGACAAAGTCATGTGGCATCACATACAGTGCACATACTGTTACAAACAGTTGCAGCATGACAGATGTTACACCTGAACAGGTTTAAACATAAACATAAACGTGGTGGACTGAGGACAGCGGGAAAGACACTTAGTGGCGTGGCATCGTAAACAGGAAGTGGAGACATTTGTTGTTATGGAACATTCCAGTGCAAGACAATAACAGAGCTGGAGGAGGTCTTACTGTTGTTGATTGATTTCTGCTCGTTGAGGCAGAGGCATGGCTCTTAGAAGGCCCTACTTTTTGCTTATCTGCAGAAAACATACAAGTGAAGAGAATGGACAAATGCAAAAATCCATCACAATTCTCTGATCAATAGGGTGACTATGTATATTACCTTTCCCAGGAAATTGATCGGCTACATCTAATACCACCCGTAGTCCATCCAGGTTGGATATAGGAAGACCTAAATCTAACGGCTCCGACTCTCCACTCTGTATCACAGACAGGAACAGGTAAAATGAGGACTTTTTACAAAAATACTGTTTGTACACACTAATGTGGAGATCCATACATACAATATGTGCAACTAAGTCTGAGAGATGCAGGCCATATTTGGCTACCACAGGCCGGAGGACCTCAGTCACTGGTTTTGTGGGCTTTGCCTTTAATCCCACTGAACGGTTAATGGGGACTAAATCAAGTCTGTTGTTAAAGAGCAAAACAATATTCATTTTTTGCAGCACAGTATCAATTGTTTTAGTAGTTCAGTTCAACAGTCAGTCTGACATTACCTAAAAAGAGTGCGTTTCTCTAAGCGGAGGTCTCGAGAGCTCAGGGTCATACAGTCTTGATCCAAAACCAATGGCTGCAAGGAGACAAACACAAGTTCAAGTAGTTTACAAATAACTACAGTTGGCTGTATGCGTTTGAATTTAACTGTAATTTAATAAACTGTTCCCCATATTGCATTTTTACATAAGGGGTGCTTTTATGTACCTTTTCTCCTCCCACCAGAAAGAGGTCTATAGCTGCCAGGTTAATGCAAAGCTTCTCACAGAGTCCCAGCATCAGCTCTCTGATGGACACTCCAGACCTCAGGGGCACAGAGCAACATGAGCCGTCGGGCAGGCTTATATTACACTGCCTCAAGGGGGCACTGCTGCCTCCTCGCTCTGCACCACGAGACACATCCACCTAACCACCAACAGAGAAGCCAACAAGTAGAGCTTTTAGAACATGGTGTATCAATTACTATTGCAATTTCAGTCAATTATATTACATACTGCTAAGATTTGTTTTGAATTGTTTGGCCAAACCTCATTTTTTCCTGATCCAGATGTCCCGAGCTCTAAACTTGTTCCCGATGAAAGAGAGCCCTGAGATTCTCGACGTCCATTGCTCCCAGAATAATCTGAAAGAGTAAAGTCAGTCGGCTGCACACATGACACAATAACAGTTGTGTTTATGGCTATTAGACTCACTGTAGTTAAAAATTAGACTCACTGTAGTTAAAATCGGCCAGCTCCCGTTTCTTTGGGCCTTTTCCAAAGCTCCTGTTGCGTGACCAGGAGAAGAACATGCCTTTCTTCCTGTCTGCTCCATCATCACGACTGTCCTCGTTCAGAGAGCGGCCTGACTTGCTCTTTTTATCCTCCTGTAACACCAGCTAACCAAATTAGGATGTGCAAACCCAGATACACACACACCAACAAACTGTGTTGCTAATTTGGTTACAGCTCAAACAGAAGCACATTATATTCAGTTATTAACCATAAAAATGTAATTTATTGAATCTAACCAAAATACTCAGATTCCCACAGAGGGAAGAAAGTACCTTTTTGGGAGTGGAGAGATTGGAGCGGTCCGATCCTGTGGTGCTGTGCTTTGATGTGGGGCTGCTGGGGATGTGATAGGGGTCTGGTAGGGGCCTGCCCTCCACCTCCGCTAGCATACACTCCTGATAGAGCAAGGACTTCAGGAACCGGGTGTAGCTGTCAAACTTCATTAGATTAAATATCTAAAGGGGAGAAAACAAATTATATGAAGTCAAAAACATTGTCTATGGCAGAAAAATACACACATTATTGATTTTAAAAAGACAAAGTAAAGACCATGTGTAGTTTTGACCTAAGACATGAATGAGTGTTTTGTGAGCACAAGTCACAAGTGAATATGTTTAATATGAGACATACCAAGCCTGGTGGATATCCTTGAGCCTTGTGACACTTATCAGAGTTTAAACATCTGAGCTCAGCAGACAAATCAATAGCCCTTTTAGAAACTTTCCCTCTTTGCAACAGACTAATCTACTCACTTCCGTGAAGCTAGACAGCTCGACAGCAGACTGACCTGTGAGTGCTAAATCTTATTATAATTTAATGGTAGTGCTTTTGATGCACTTTTATGTGCCCTAATAGTTTCCTGCTGGAAACTGTTCCTCACATGAGAGCTTGTCTTGCACATCCTCTGTTTATATTTGCTGTTTTACAAAAGCTATAGATGATAGATGTATTATATGTAGAAGACCTGCAGTTGTTGCTCCTTGAACATATCAGGGCGCGGCGCGTTGAGAATATCATCGGCGAGCTGAGCCTGACTGTCTATGTTCACCGGAGTCGTGGCTTTACTCGACAGGAAGCTGTTGTAGATCTCCCGTGCGCGCTGAGACAGCTGTAAGAAACACAGGGCTTGTGTTTGACCAAACAAGTGTTATGGGCCAAACTAAGAAGAGCAGCTTGTGTTTATAGTGGTACCTGCTTCTTGTCATTCTCAGGGACATGACTGAAGAACTCACAGGCCTGCCAGAACAAGATGTTCTCCTCACTAAACTCCTTCTTGAGGAACTCCTGCAATCCATGAGAGATCAAGGTAAGACAATAAACAGAGATGTGCTGTATGACAGGTGTACAGTGGCAGTACCGAAAAGTATCGCACTCCCACGGGGTCCTGCAGCAGTCTCTCGAAGCACACGGCCCAGCTCGCCACTCTGCGGTCAGTGTGGCGGCGGTGGCTCTGGACGCTGGGCAGACTGGCATTACTGTTCAGACTGTTGTCACTGCTGCAGCCCTGCAGCTCCACACTGTTCAGCTCTGCACACCAAACATGGTCATGGTTTAATCATTAATATGTGCATTGTGCGAGTGACAGAGCATAAATCACGCCATAATGATGAATAAAAATATGGCTCATCTGTACCACCCAAATTAAAATGATGTATAATGACACCTCTGGCCTGGCTGTTGGCTCGCCTTGTTGTTCAAAGGGAGAAGGGGAATGAATCTAACCAACTACGGTAAAAAAAAGCAACAATGGTTACACACATTACAGATAACACTGATTTTTGTGATGGTTACATGATGAAATCTGATCATGACACTGGTAAATATAATTTGAGTCTTAATATAACTGAAGTGGTTCCACACAGAAATAAACCTCCATAGTAAGGGTCCGTATAATTTAGGAACGCCAATAACATTTTATAGTTAAAACGTTGATGAAACCCCAAGCATACTTATAACTGTATATATAACTGTTTTGTGCAAAAATAGTACTTCTGTGTGAAAGATCTCAGTGTTCAAACTTGAAGACTTTCAGAGCTACATGACCAGGCCTGGAGGAAAACTGAAAATAACTCCAGTGATGAGGCTGGAGGACACTTGAACTAAAGTGGGCTGCTCAGAGGAGATAACGGTGAATACAAGGACATCCAGAGGCAGAGTGCTGATCAGGTGCCCCACCACAGTATAATCCTGTAAATATACTGATCTGCCCTCAGCTACTGTCATATGTGATTTTACACTGAAAACGTGATAACTAATGCACATTTTCAGTTAGCTGGTCATGCATTCATATTTTTTTTCAGTTATGGATCATTCAGCTCATAATGCAGCCTTTGTTATTAAAGTAAACTTTAAAACGGCTTTGAATGATAAAAGCCTAGATGTTTAAGTTACATTTTTGTTATTATTATTCCTTTTGAATATGAAATTCCTATTTTTTATTGCATGCACAATTTTGGTACTTTTTACCTCCTTGTCATTGCCCTATCTCGGACACTAAGAAGGGTTGGGGCTGGTTGGATGGGAGACCACTGGGAATACCAGGTGCCACTGAAGAAGTAGTGGCACTAGTGTCAAACTGTCATTGTGTCCTTAAGCAAGACACTTCATTTACCTTGCTCAGTATGAATATGGTGTACGTGAGTGTTGGTGGTGGTTGGTGGAGCCGATCGCGCAGGTCGGCAGCTTAACTTGCAAAGTGACTTTGTGTGTCTGGAAAAGCACTAAGCATGATGATGATGATGATTATTATTATTATTATTTGAACAAGTACCTTGTGGAACATGGGTTTTTCACATTTTAAAATATTAAATATAATGGGGAAACCAGTAAAAACAATGAATGTTTTTGGTGAGGAAACAACATTATATGAAATGGTTAAAAAGCTCTGAAAAGGTGGCGCATATTTCTCTTCACACTATCACTCTCACATTCCTCTGTTAAATAATGTATCACGTAATCCTGGCTAAACCTACTCATACATACAAACAAAGTAAACAAGCCTTCCTTTATCTGATTAAGCTTAAAAGGTGACAGTACATCAAAGCTTTGTTAGCTTCCATAGCACTTAAATTTTCTAGCAACAATTGTCGGGCCATATACATTTTACACATTAAAGTGATGAACTGACAATATATATAAAATATACTCTATAAGATGTTTAAATACCTTGCACAGACATCAGCAGCCTTTCAACAAACCATAACCGGCTTTATCAAAGAATACAGTTGCTCTCTGTAGTGGCAATTTAATTCTTGCTTAGGTCATTCTCAACAATCCAGTACCCAACAAAACTTAGTGTGGTTTCCTATCTAATAAAAAGTGTTACATAATAAATAAAAACAAACAAAAAGTGCAAGAAAAA
>KN470880.1:22658-43924 GCA_000787095.1 Periophthalmodon schlosseri
AGGGGAGGGGGGGAGAGAGAGAGAGAGAGAGAGAGAGAGAGAGGGGGAGACAGAAAGAAGAGGAGAGAAAGGTGAGAGAGAGGGGTAGAGAGAGAGATATGGGGAGAGGGAGAAAGAGAGAGAAAGGTGAGAGAGACAGATAGACACAGAGAGGGAGCGAGAGAGAGAGAGGGGAGAAAGAGAGAGGCACAGAGAGATAGAGAGACAGATAGATACAGAGAGAGAGAGGGAGAGAGAGTGTGAGAGAGAGAGGCACAGAGGGAGGGGGAAAGGAGAGAAAGATGAGACAAAGGGGCAGAGAGAGCGACATGGAGAGAAGCAGAAAGTCAGAGAAAGGTGAGAGAGACAGATAGACACAAAGAGACAGGGAGAAAGAGAGAGAGGGGGAGAAAGAGAGAGGTACAGAGAGAAAGAGAGACAGATAGACAGCACAGAGAGATAGGGAGAATGAGAGAGAGAGAGAGAGGGGGGGAGAAAGACAGAGAAAGAGAGAGGTACAGAGGGAGGGGGAGGCATAAAGAAGAGGAGAAAAAGGTGAGAGAGAGGGGCAGAGAGAGAACAGAAAGAAGAGGAGAAAAAGGTGAGAGAGGGGCAGAGAGAGAAACATGGAGAGAGGGAGAAAGAGAGAGAAAGGTGAGAGAGACAGATTGACACAGAGAGAGAGAGAGACAGAAAGAGAGAGAGTTGGGGGAGAGAAAGAGAGACAGATACACAGACAGAGAGGGAGAAAGGTGAGAGAGACAGATAGACACAAAGAGACAGGGAGAAAGAGAGAGAGGGGGAGAAAGAGAGAGGTACAGAGAGAAAGAGAGACAGATAGACACAGAGAGAGAAAGGCACAGAGAGAGAGGGTGAGACAGAAAGGTGAGAGAGAGGGGCAGAGAGAGAGACATGGAGAGAGGGAGAAAGACAGAGAAAGGTGAGAGAGACAGAATAGACAGAGGAGGGAGAAAGAGATAGTGAGAGGGAGAAAGAGAGAGAGGGGTGGAGAAAGACAGAGGCACAGAGAGAAAGAGAGACAGAAAGAAGAGGAGAGAAAGGTGAGAGAGACAGATAGACAGAGAGAGGGAGAAAGAGATAGTGAGAGGGAGAAAGAGAGAGAGGGGTGGAGAAAGACAGAGGCACAGAGAGAAAGAGAGACAGATAGACACAGAGAGAGAAAGGCACAGAGAGAGAGGGTGAGACAGAAAGGTGAGAGAGAGGGGCAGAGAGAGAGACATGGAGAGAGGGAGAAAGACAGAGAAAGGTGAGAGAGACAGATAGACAGAGAGAGGGAGAAAGAGATAGTGAGAGGGAGAAAGAGAGAGAGGGGTGGAGAAAGACAGAGGCACAGAGAGAAAGAGAGACAGAAAGAAGAGGAGAGAAAGGTGAGAGAGAGAGGGGCAGAGAGAGACATGGAGAGAGGGAGAAAGACAGAGAAAGGTGAGAGAGACAGATAGACACAGAGAGAGATGGGGAGGGAGAAAGAGAGAGCCACAGAGGGAGGGAGAGAGAAAGGTGAAAGGTGAGAAAGGTTTACTTTATCTCCATGGAGACGCGCAGGAGACGTGGCCAAGTTACGAGTCATATCTGTGGAGAGAAGCGAGAATGCGTATTTCTATCATTTATCGGATGTTAAGTAATTACTGTCGTGTCCTTATCACGTTTGACGTCACATCTGTCTCTGTCGTATCTGTATCACTGTTATCGAGTCTCTGTCTCTCTGCACTTTGCTCCTGCTCATGACTCGGTCACTGTTGAGGACAGACAAACCTACTTCTGAAAACAGACTTGAAAAAAAAGCAACGTGACTTCGGATTTATTTTGTGATTGGTTTATGTCAGGTGCCCTGCCTAGAGAGAAAGATGAGAGAGACAGTTAGACAGAGAGAGAGAGGGGCGGGAGAGAGAGAAAGAAGAGGAGAGAAAAGAGAGAGAGAGGGGGGCAGAGAGAGAGACATGGAGAGAGGGAGAAAGAGAGAGAGAGGTGAGAGAGACAGGGGCAGAGTGAAGAGAGAGAAAGGTGAGAGAGAGGGGGGCAGAGAGAGAGACATGGAGAGAGGGAGAAAGAGAGAGAGAGGTGAGAGAGACAGGGGCAGAGTGAAGAGAGAGAAAGGTGAGAGAGACAGCTAGATACAGAGAGAGAGGGAAACCGAGAGAGGAAGAAAGAGAGAGATACAGAGAGAGGGAGAGACAGAAAGAAGAGGAGAGAAAGGTGAGAGAGGGACAGAGAGAGAAGACATGGAGAGAGTATGAAAGACAGAGAAAGGTGTGAGAGACAGATAGATGCTCAGAGAGCGAGAGGGAGAGATTGAGAAAGAGAGAGATACAGAGAGAGGGAGAGACAGAAAGAAGAGGAGAGAGAGAAATGGAGAGAGGGAGAAAGACAGAGAAAGATGAGAGAGAGACAGATAGACACACAGAGAGGGGGGGATACAGAGAGAGGGAGAGACAGAAAGAAGAGGAGATAAAGGTGAGAGAGAGGCGCAGAGAGAGAGACATGGAGAGAGGGAGAAAGAGAGAGAAAGATGAGAGAGCAGTGGGCAGAGTGAAGAGAGAAACAGAAAGAGCGAGACAAAGACATGAAGAGAGGGAGAGATAGCAAGAAGAGGAAAAAAGGTGAGAGAGGGGAGCAGAGAGAAGGAACAGAGGGGCAGAAAGAGAGGGACGGTGTAGAGAGGGAGAGGGATGGAGAGAGGGAGAGACAGCAAGAAGGGTAGAGAAAGGTGAAAGAGAGGGGGCAGAGCAAAAAGAGAGAGAAAGAGAAGGAGAAAGAGAGGGGCAGAAAGAGAGGGACAGGTGAAGAGAAAGAGAGTGGAGAGAAAGGGGGGAGAGAGAAAGGAGGGAGATACAGAAAGAGAGGGAGGCAGGTAAAAAGAGCGAGAGGGCAGAAAGGGGGGGGTGTAGAGAGAGAGCGAGAGGGCGAGAGAGAGGATAGAGAGAGGGAGAGGATGACCTTGTTTGTAATCTTTATGTTTTTACAGCCGTTGAATCTTTCCACTGAAGTGTGTCACAACAGCTTCACCAGAACGAGCCGAGGACAGGTCAAAGGTCAAAGAGCAGCAGTTTTCCACAAACAGGGAATGTCGCGTTCTCTCCGAAGGAATTCTGACTCCGTGATATGCGACTGACAGTGAGACGTGTCAGGTGAATCGGTGACTCTAAAAGCCTCCCGGTGATTAACAGCAGCAGTAGATGTGGTGAATGAATGGGTGAGGTGTCTTGCCCAGTGACACAACAACAATACACAATGCAGGTAACTGGGATCGAACCACAAACCTTCAGGTGAGTGGGATATAGTGTTCACAATACAAAAACACTCAAATTTCAAACTTATTTCAATATCAAAGGATAATAAAAACTATATTTTTGGTTGTTTTTTTTTGTTTTTCTAGCCACAAACACTAAACTAAAACTCAAAATCATTCTAAAACTGTTCGGAAATACTCCAATTTTGTCCCATTAACGTGTTTTTTTTCAATATTACCTGTTCAAATGAGTGCAGAGTTTTGACAGTAGTTTTAGTATCATTTAGTATATTGGCAGTGGAAGTAGTAAACGAAGTAAAAGTAGTAAAGTATTGTATTTAAGCAGATTTTAAAGTGGGTACTTTTTACTTTTACTTCACTACATTTGAGAGCAGGTATTCGTACTTTCTGCTGCTACATTTTTGAACAGGACTGAAAAGTAAAAGTACTTTTGTTACTGCTGAAAAAGGCTGAGGGTTATTTTAACACGTTCATAATTCGAGTAAAACAAAAATACACAAATAAAAACAGCGAGAAAACTATTGATTCAGTTGATTCTGCTGAACAAAACTCAGCACAAATCTTTATCAAAATCACCACATTTGAAGCTTTACAAAACCTCAAAATCTGCGTGAAATACTTTTACTTTTAACTCTTTAAGTACATTTCCAAACAGGTACTTTAATACGTTTGCTTATGTAGCTTATTTAGTTCAGTATTTTTTTGCTCCGGTAATTTACTTTTAGTTCAGTATTTTTTTGCTCCGGTATCTGTACTTTTACACAATTGAGTGCTGTATCTCGGTGTACGTTTTTTTGGACAACCCTATATCGTAATGTGACACCGGGAGGAAAACGCAAACAGCCCGATTATGATTTTGAATGTTTTATAATGTGTATAAACTGTATAAAAAGGTTTAGTATAGTCTAGAACTTCAACATACAACAAAACCAAAGCACGGCCCCAGACTCCACACTGCACACGCGCGAGATTAGCGTTAGATAAGCATTTTAAATAAGGTTTATATGTTACACTGCTGTTAAGAAACCTCCGCAATCCAAATCTTTTTATCCTCTTAGAGTTTCCAAACCACATCCCGGTCCGACGCGCAAACATTACATCACCGTCAGCCTGATGCACGGCGCGCTCGCCAATCTCCCGCACAAGTGTCTATATTCGTTTTTAAGCAGAACCAAAAATGGAATCTTTATTTAACAGGAGACGGGGTTTTGTAGGTTACATCACGACAGGAGAGATCCGCGCAGGGCTCTTCATGCATATTTAAAAAATGCAACCGAGGCACGGATGGGGAAGAAATACCGCGCACGGACTCACGCTTTTGGTAAACGTGTTTTTATACGGCGCTTTTCCACCTCCGAGTCACTCAAAGCTCTTTACACCTGTGGGTCTCACCGCTCAACCGGTGGTGTTTTATGTCAAGAACAGGTTTTGAACCAGCAACCTTCAGATCAGAGGGAAAACGCTCTACTAACTGAGCTGCTGTTGTTCTCTTTTCTCACAGTTCATACAAAAATAGTGAAGCAGATTTGAAAATAGTTGAGAATTTATTAAAAATGTGTCCAAACTTGCCTAAATCCAGCACCAAACATATAATTGTACTTGTGATATGTTGTAATTATTATCTTTAATATTCATTCAATTCAATTTATTTTTCACAACGGTCAACGTTACATAAGGCACGTACACACACACACGTGGCATATACACATGTACATTTACACACTTCTTACATACTACACACACAAGTGTATGTTAGACACATTTCTGTTTATATAAGTGTGACAGTTATAAAAAACAACGTGAAAAACAATAAGAAGCTGTGTAAACTTTACTTTATTTATCTCCTTTCTTTCTTTTGCCATTTGAGTTTGACACGCTATTTTATGAAAGAAGAGAATTTTGTAAGATAAAATAAAAAAACAGACAAAGAGAAAGTATATGTAGTAATAAAATTAAATAAAAGAAGAAAAAAATCCATTAACGCCACTACAAATGTTATCGGTTCAATCCCCATTACAGGCGTAACATTGTCTTGCCCATAGATACAACAACAATAGAATCTACCAACTGCGTGTCTCCATGAGCATATTATTTCTTTGCTAGGAAAGTTCCAGAGTATTGCGTTAAACTTACCTACCTCCAGTCCCCTGTGGAGACAAACAGGTGGCACCTCCTCGCAAAGTTACAGGTAACATCTGTGGAGAGGCGACCCCGCTCTCAGTAAGACGCGTGTTCCCTTTAAACTTTAAAGCATCTGTAGTTGACCGACTGCAGTATGTGTTTAAAGCCCTACTGCGGGACATGTCATGGAGTTCAGAAGGTGGAGGACCCTGCACCTGGAAAAGCTACATATCGATACTTGGCGGTGACATCGCGCTGGGGGAGTTCTACGTGTATCTCTACGGTAGAATGTTCAGCAGTTACCATGGAGACACAATGCACACATTAGCAAACACAGCCTGACACGTTTTTAGAGGAGGACTCTTCTGTGTTTACAGAGGTACATCTTTGTGCGTCGGGGCTAATGCTAATGCTAATGCTAATTTTGGAGCCTAATAAATATTTAAATAACGCCACTGACTGAAATAATCTACACCTAAAAATAATTGGGTCGTCCTGACAACACATTTGATTTTGTGGTTATGCTACATTTAACGTTTTAATAGACGTTAGCATTAGCGTTAGCATTGACACACAAAGACGTACTTTTGTAAACACAGAAGAGTCCCCCGGAGAAGTTTTCCTCACATTTTGCTTTTATGTATTTAACATGTTGTCAGTGACATCCACCTGCAGCTCCCTGTCCAGTGTCTGACCCTAACCCCGTTACCTCTGACCTCTGACCCCTAACCCACCTATGCTACATTTAACGTTTTAATAGACGTTAGCATTAGCGTTAGCATTGACACACAAAGACGTACTTTTGTAAACACAGAAGAGTCCCCCGGAGAAGTTTTCCTCACATTTTGCTTTTATGTATTTAACATGTTGTCAGTGACATCCACCTGCAGCTCCCTGTCCAGTGTCTGACCCTAACCCCGTTACCTCTGACCTCTGACCCCTAACTCATATTTAGTGATTTTACCGTGACTCGGCACAAACCTCATAAACATTACACTACACTGGAAATGATGGAGCCATTGTCCTTCTGATTGGAACTAGATTGAAAAATATAAAATGTACATAAACCATGATTAAACCGAGGCCGTGATATTCATTTCATGCCATTTTGCCAGCCCCCGATTTGGCTCTTCCACCCCCTCCCCCCTCTCTCCAAACTGCACACAGCAAACTCGCCATGTCCGTGTTTGAGTCCCTCCCCTCGTGGACCCTCACGACTCACTTCCTGGTCCGTACGTCAAGCCCGTGTGTTTATCTGCCGGACGGGCCCCGCTCCGCTCTGTGCGCGCCCGGGCCTCCGCCGCGGAGCTGTGAAATCCCGCAGTTATGTGATATGTGAGGTGAAGATGGACGTGCGAATACCTCCCAGCGGGCCCCCAGTGTGATTTACAGGGGTCCCGAGAGACAGTGGTTATATAAGACCCGCTCAGGCGCTGGTCACGGCTGCACGGCGGCCTGTTAGCAGCAGTTGATGTGTTGCGCAATTCCAATCAAGGTAATAAATCTAATCTGATTAATGTCCTTCGTGGAGGACAGGTTGTGAGTCCATATACAAATACTATTACTCACTGTTTGATCCCTTCTGCGGTTAGGCAATGGTTCTCTATTGGTTTACAAACACCGTCGGGGAAACATTAAATTCTATTGAAAGTAATTCCTGGTTTATTTCTAATCCAGACTTGACTTAGTCCGATCAGGTTCACCTAGTTTTTCAATAATTTATTTCAATAGTTTCTTTTTACAGACCAAGGTTTAGTTTGTTTTCATATCTGACACAGGTCTGCTCACTCACGGTCTTCCCGTAGACTGTGTATATAAATGGACGTAGCTAACCCGCTAGCCGCCGCGTTCTAAACAGGAAGTGATCGTGGGCTTCCGGCTCTATCCACTCTGGCTCCAGTTCACTTTACATTAGAAAACTGTGGCCCCTCTCTCTGTAACTGCTGCTGTCGGACTCGTCATTTTGGTCCTAAAATGTTCGTATTAACCCTCTACATGATCCTGGGGTTTTTATTTCGCTGTTGTGTCCGTAACTCAAGACATGAACATTAACAAGAGACAAATCAGGCGCCTTCTTTCCCCGAGGTCGCTCCCGCTAGCAACAGATTTGATTGACAGCGTTGCTAAGCGGCCGCCCCCCGCCAAACCAATGGTGCAGGTGGGAAGACGCGTTACCTTCAACAGCGCCGCTCCGGATTGGCTCTCTGGTTGCTATGATACTCGCGGTCGGAATTCCAAATATGGAACTCGGCTCCAAATTCGCCGCTATAACCGCTCCGGCCTCGACGAGCTTCATTTGACTGGAGCCGAACGCTGCGGGTGACGTCACACTCACTTAATCCACTTCTTTACACAGTCTGTGGGTCTTCGTGCTGTGTTGCAGTTGACTTTCCACCTCCATAAAGTTACATATTATCATTAATATTATGGACAAAAATAGTACATTTGGGGACAACCAGCTCTGAAAGTCAAATTTGAATGAATGACCCACGGGATTCTTTTCCTTGTACATGGGTTATGTGTGTATTTACGTATCTATATGAATGCGTGGTCTTTCCTGCCCTTCGCTGTTTCCAGAGTCTCAGTAGCAGTGGTAGTATCAGAGCTCCCAACGCAAAGCAAAGCCAGTCATATATATCAAAATGTGCCAACTTGTGAATTTGCAAAACGAGCTTCAGATTTTTGGCAAATTAACAATGAAACATTAGGAGATTAGATCGGCTGCTTCTAATAGAGCAGCATGTAAAAAAAAAACAACAAAAAAACAACCCAAAACAATATCTTGTAATTTATTTTGCAAAGCTTAAAATGACCCAAAAAACAACCCAAAACAATAACATGCTGCTTGTAATTTATTTTGCAAAGCTTAAAATGCAAGTCTGTCTGTTTGCTAAGTAGGAAGTAAATTACCCTTGTTGTCTTGGCGCGTCCACAGAATAAAACAAATTCACTGATCAACAAGTTTAATGGTTTGAGTTTTGTGTTGGAAGCAGTGGCCCTGTTTCTATTATTAAGCCATTTAAGATCAGTGATGTGTTTAAAAATGAACAAAATTAGATTACATTAACTATAACTTCGTCTCAGTGGAATGCCAGGTCCAGGAATGCAAAAGTCTGCGCTAGGAAGGGCATCTGACGTAAACCTTTGTCCGATTTAAACACGCAAATCACATAAAGTTCGCAGGTATCGGTTTATTCACTTGTTCAAGAAGTAAATGGTGCCTGTGCTATTCAATTCATGTAAATCCGGAATAGGTGTGAAACGATGCAAAACAGCAATAAATACATTCAAAAGTTATGATCTCACGTTTGGCTTTACTCCAGATGCCCTTCCTAATGCAACCCATATATATTATAATATATACATATTGCCAATATCACGGCCTAGATCTGTGTGCCCTGCTTTCCTCTATATGCCCCCGTGCCCTGTGGAGGGGGTGGTGGTGGGGGGGCGGACTGTTTACCCCCGTCACGTGACCCGCTCGACCCTCATTCCCCTCGGCCCGGCGGCTCACATGTATTTTGATAACACACGCTGGTCCGGATCCGAGCGCGTCTGGTTCAAATATCACGCTCACACTTTCACACATAGCCGTCTGCTGCGAACGGCTCCCATATTTACTTGGTGGATTTGTTGAATACATTAAATCTAATATAATTTACAGCTGACATCGTCGACATTTCCTGGGGGTGTGATGCTAACTGTGGGCATTGCTTTGTCTGAGGCTTGTTAGGCTTTAATCTGAGCTTTGTTTTGACTCAGTCTGACCAGAAAGAGCGGGTTTAGTTGGAACTACAGCAGGTGAGCTAAACGAGTCTCTCTCATATAACATTACAGTCGCGAGCTAGCTAGCGTTAGCCAACGGTTTTTCAGGTCGTCTCTCTCACCTTTTTGTTGAAAACGCTAAACAGGACCATGAACGTTCGTATTGTTCACAGTTTCCTGAGAATAAGCTGTTTAAATCCATTTTGTATTTATTTTTTGAGGTTTTATACAATCTTAAAACTTTTTTGGCAGTGTTTGCTAATGTGTGCATTGCGTCTCCGCGCTAACTGCTGAACATTCTGCCACACACATACATGTAGAACACCCCCAGTGTGATTTCACTGCATTATTATATCAATAATATAACTGATATAACAGCTATCAGCATCTTGGCATGTTGTTGCTAATTTGCTATTTTTATTCTATGTTTTAAAGGTAAATTAAAGATGCACTACGTAACTTTTTCTGGTGGGGAGTCTGTCACGTGCTTATCGCCATGGGGATGTTGTTGCTTTGCTTGGAATGTGCCGCCATTTAGCATTAAACTGAGCTATTTGGTGCTTTGACTCTTCACAGATCTGACCTGTAACTCTACTTGTGGTGCCCTGCCAGATAATGCCACACTGGAACACTCTTGGCAAAAACAATGCCATCTCCACGGAGACATGAAGGAAGCGACATAGTGCACCTTTAACATTTTAGAAGTATTCGGTGTCTGATATTAAGATTGTTTATCAAATTTAAGTGTTCATATTTTGCGCCAGTTTAGCCTTTTATTTCTAATACCGATATTTTGGCTGCAAATATCTGCCAAAGCTGCTTATTTACAGATGTAGTACAGAGAATTATAATATTTTTTATCCATCTTAAAGGTCCTAAATTAAACGAAAATGACTCTTCTGAGCTTTGTGAACAGAGTGTTTTCAGTTTGAGAGAAGAACTGTGTTTTAAACATGTGTGAATGAAACAAAACACAACTCCAGGTCTGTTGGAGACGAGGAAACAACATTAGAACATGGATCAGAAAACAGAGTAATAAGAGCCCTTTATAGAGTAACTGAGTTGTATGTTAAGTTCTTTTTGTACCCCTCCTCTATTCAAGATGCCGTCAGAACCCTGTTTTTACTGCGTTAGACAGACAGTTCACAGAAGTAGGAAAATACCACCCATTCCAGGCATTTATAACACTTTTATAATGAGCAAACACAAGTCACGGAACATTCTCCACCTAAAACATCCAAGTGACATTGAGCAAACGCAGACTCTGCGCCCACAACTCTTCACAAGACAGTAGTTTTGTAGATTAATATGAATGTTTTGCAGGGCAGCTGTGGATACAACTGTGATCGCTTCCAAAGAGTGTGTGGAGTGAACACAGACTGTGTAAAGAAGTGGACCGAGTGAGTGTGACGTCACCCACAGCGGTCGGTTCCAGTCAAATGAAGCTCGTCGAGGCCAGAGCAGTTACAGCGGCCAATTTGGAGTCGAGTTCCATATTAGGAAGTCCAACCGCGAGTATCATAGCAACCAAAGAGCCAATCCGGAGCGAGGCTGTTGAAGGTAACGCCAATCAAACCTGCTGCTAACGCTAGCGGGAGTGATTCATCTGTTAATAATGTTCATATCTTGATTTACGGACACAGTAGCGAAATAAAAACACCATACGGACACATAGCGAAATAAAAACACCAGGATCACGTAGAGCGGGTTAATACGAACATTTTAAGACCAAAATGACGATGTTGATGGAGCCGGAAGCGCGACCATGATCACTTCCTATTTGGAACGCAGCGGCTAGAAGGTTAGCTACGTCCATTTATATGTACAGTCTATGGGAGTGATTAAAACTGCACTTGTAACAACTCTGAGTGTCCGTAAGGAAATTTTAAAAAGATTATTACTATTAGCAGAACAGAACGAGTACTTTACTAATACCAAAGTGTACAAAAAGTGCACTGTTTTTTGCTCGACGTCTGTAACCATGGAGATATTATTGCATTGTTTTGAATGTTCCACTGAATGACATTTAAGCATCTACGTACGTGGACGTCAGCAGGTGGTGGACTCTTTTCTTTGTGTCAGTAAAAGTTACGTAATGCCCCTTTATTTGTCTACCACTTTCACCCCGATAGGTCCGGTGCCAGCGGTGCTTTCACGGGCTTTGGGTAAATCTCAAATGATCCCGGTGATAAACAACATTCTTTTTGGCTTTGGCGTTAGTAACAAGTGAAATCGTTTAGTCATAGTTATGTGGATCACTGACTTATAAGCAAAGGCTGTAATGGCTTTGTTTTTTTTATTTATTTATTTTTAAATTGGGGGCAAACCGGTTGTTGCTATTAGAGATTCCTTTAACTTTCTTCAAAAATAAAAATTGCAAAGTTTAAAAAGGCAAAACAGTGTCAGGTGCATGATCTTTTTTGTTTGTTTTTTTGTTTTTTTTTCTCCAAATGCGATTGTCGTTTTACAATTAAGTACATTTAACATTTCTGGTTAATGCTTTGCTTGGAAAATTCCACAGTATGACACAAAAACATCACGCATGCAGTTATTCAATTACTGGGGTTGTTACTGCCAAAAACAAATCCTTGATAAACGTGCTACTCACTGTAATCTGGCTCACCTCTCCACAGATCTGACCTGTAACTTGACCTGTTTGTGCCAACTGCTTGTCTCCATGGAGATATATAAATTGAATGTGATAATAAATAGTTGGTCGATCATTGTTAATATCTACTTTAGTAACTTTGCTTAACAACCAAATCCTTGATAAACGTGCTACTCACTGTAATCTGGCTCACCTCTCCACAGATCTGACCTGTAACTTGACCTGTTTGTGGCTTGTCTCCATGGAGATATATAAGTTGACAGTGATATGCCATAATAAGTAGCTGATCTGTCATTTTTAATAGAAACTTTTCTTGACAACCAAATCCTTGATAAACATACTATTCACTTTAATCTGGACCATCTTTCCACAGATCTGACCTGTAACTTGACCTGTTTGTGGCTTGTCTCCATGGAGATAGATAAGTTGACAGTGATATGCCATAATAAGTAGCTGATCTGTCATTTTTAATATCTACTTCAGTAACTTTGCTTGAGAACCAAATCCTTGACAAACATGCTACTCTCTGTAATCTGCAACACCTCTCCACAGATCTGACCTGTAACTTGACCTGTTTGTGCCACCTGCTCGTCTCCATGGAGATAGATGAGTTGACTGTGATATGATGACTGCGATATCTACTTTAGTAACACGATTTTGAAGCAACTTTGCCTCTTTTTGCCCCAGTGTGACTCCTGCTCGCGCCTCCTCTGAGCTCTGCAGTGGTTTTTTCTTGTGGGCAGAGTGAGGAGTGAGTCAGTGTGCACCAGTAAAGGCCCGACTCTGTCTCAGGCTCCGCCCCCTCTCCGGCCGGGACTATAATATCTCCCCACGGAGCTCCGCCTCACAACCGAGACACATGGACTAGAATCCCGCCGCTGCTGCCAAGGATCGCACTGACAATACAACTCCGAAGCCACTGCACCTGTTGTTTGGACTACGACCAATACTACTGCGAGAGGAGCCGCTTTTCATGAATGAGACCAGAACTTTCGCACAATGTGGGATTTAGTCGTCGTGGAGATGGCACGAAGAGGTAGGACTTTAAAGAGGTTAACTGACAGGTGACAAGTGCATCAGTCTTTTTTATTTAGACACAAGGACGGCGGCGTAATAAGATACGTGATGCTTTAAACTTAAAATAACGCAACTTGCACGGCATTGTATTGGTGAGTTTAAAATTAAGTTTCAAGGTTGGAGGTAAAGCCGCGCCGTGTAACTTTTTCTGGGAGCTCCGTCACACGCTTGCATCCACGGAGATGATATTATCGCTTTGCCCGGAACGTTCCGCAGTGTGGCTTTAAGCGCGTCCGTCTCCGTGGAGTTAAGCAGGTGATGCAAGTCCAACGTGGATAGAATGTTTTTCAAGGTGTTTTTGTTTTTTTTTAAGAAGCAAAAACACCTGCTCTTGAACGAATGCAAGATTGATACGTTTAAAGCCCCCTTGCGTAATGTCAGGCGAAGCAATAGCATCACTGTGGAGACAAGCAGGTACATAGTGCACCTTTAAAACGAGTATATCAAATGTTCTGCTAATGGACTCCTGGCTTGAACTTGTTTAGGATGAAAATCTTGTTTAGAAGTACCGTATTTTCCGGACTATAAGTTGCACTTTTTTTCATAATTTGGTCGGGGGATTCGACTTATGCTCAGATGCGATTTATATGTGAAGTATATGTTTTTTTCTTCATTATTATGCATTTTTTGGCTGGTGCGACTTATACTCAGGTGCGACTTATACTCCGGAAAATACGGTACTTTGAATTTTAAGTTCATTTGCTGGTGCAGTTTTCCTGGTTTGGTCCTAGTCTAGTCCTGTTCTAGTCTGGGTCTAGTCTAGTTTTGATGCGTTGCGTGTGCAGTTATCACGTCTCGCTTTAGTCAAGTGTAAGTGTCGTACTTGTATCTGAAGTTTGAGGCTGAACAGGTCTCATGTCGTTTTGCGTTTCACCGGTGCAGGTTTTAGGAATCTGCACTGCGATAACATTTTATTTAGAAACATCACTGCAAATCCGTCATCTGCGTTTGGCTCCTCGTTAGGAATTGTTTACAGCCCATTTGTAACCATATATCCCTTCGCAAACTGTTACCTAACTCATAACCCGGCTCATATCACATGACGTTACAGCGGAGGATTCTGGGAAAAAAAAATAAAGCGGTGATAATGACGTTTAGATCACAGACTTGAGTGAGGAAGGATTACTCAATGTTACGACGCCTTTATTCCCTGAACTGGACTTTTACTTTTACTGAGGAAATTAGAGCCACAAAGCCACTGTCAGCTGGAATAAGTACAATAAAAGTACATACTGTCCTGTCTTATGGTACTTTGACAATAAAACTGCAATACAGTATATATAATATTTTAATTTGCCTGTTTTATGTCAAAATTATTACAGTTCTTGTCACCTGTAGTAGTAGTAGTAGTAGTAGTAGTAGTAGTAGTTGTCAGGCCTGTCGATAGAAATTCGGGGGCCCGGGGCAAGAAGCCACACATGGGCCCGATTCTAATATAAATGAATAGAAAGAGGGTCCAATTCTGGGCCCCTAAGACGCTGGGGCCCGGGACAACAGATGCCTTTGTCGCCCCCCGTCGATTCCCCTGGTGGTGGTGGTAGTAGTAGTAGTAGTAATAGTAGTTGTAGTAGTAGTAGTAGTAGCAGAAGTAGTAGTAGTAGTAGTAGCAGCAGCAGCAGCAGTAGTAGTAATAGTAGTAGTAGTAGTAGTAGTAGTAATAGTAGTAGTGGAGGTAGGAGCAGCAGCAGTGGTAGTAGCAGTAGTTGTAGTAGTAGTAATAGTAGTAGTGGTAGCAGCAGCAGCAGTAGTAGTAGGAGTAGTAGCAGCAGTAGTAGTAGGAGTAGTAGCAGCAGTAGTAGTAGTATCAGTAGTAGTAGTACTGTAGTAGTAGTGGTACTGTAGTAGTGGTAGTAGTAGTAGTAGTAGTTTGATCATTCTGTTTAACCTCAGTCGTGTCCACAGTAGTAGTACGCAGTACAGTATATTTCCCATGATTTACTTAATATTCATTTGAGTTAAAGACAAATTATAGAACTATAGACGTCAGAAATCAGTCCTTCTCATGTTGTTTGATAAAAATATTAGTACGTAAAAAGCTATTTCTATGAAGTACAGGCGACTCTGGTCTCTTATAGTTGATGTTTTGACTTATACATATACTATACACGTATACATATACTATACACATATATATACTATACACATATACATTTACTATACACATATATATACTATACACATATATATCCATAAACACCTACATCTGTTTTAATGCAAAGGTCATGTTCTGACGTCACTGCTGCATGAGCCTGTGTTTACTGCTCAAACCACATGACGTTCACTTATGTTTGCCCTGTGCAATGTCCAACTTATCATCACGTTCACATCAAGAGTTTTTATTTTGAACATCTGCGCTGCCAGCACGGGCCAAATCACAGTCATTTTTACGCCTCTGGAAAAGCTAATCTCTGCCTGGAGTCGGCTGAGGTGAAACTGTCAAATCATGAACCTTATGAGACCTTTTTTTTTGCTGTTCCACCATTATGATTTCATTCTTTCTTTCGTCTTTGCTTGTCAGGGACCGTGTGCAAATTAATTAATCTAACAAAAGAAAAGATGATTTGCTCTACACGATCCTGGTGTTTTTATTTTGCTATTGTGTCTGTAAATCAAGATATGAACATTAATAACAGACGAATCAGCTGCCGTCTTTAACCGAGGTCACTACCGCTGGCGTTAGCAACAGGTTTGATTGACAGCGTTGCTAAGCGCCCGGGGGTTACGCTGTGGGTGACGTCACACTCACTTAGTCCACTTCTTTACACAGTCTGTGGTGAACACACTTTAAAAATACACATTTCATTACAATGACATTATAAGACTAACAGTTCACAACAACTTTTTCAATTTTCTAGTAAAATTATTCAGATCTACAGACAGTTTCAGAGTCTGGAGCTGATTCCACTGCCTGATGGTTTGAAAAGAAAAGGCTGAGCAAAGGCCGAGGATCTTTTTGGAGCAGTGCGGTTTGGGTTCACGGAGGAGCGGGTTGGGGAGTTTGTTCAGAACAGAGTTTAATACATTTTTGCAATGGAGGTGGAGCCGGGTTATTGAATATAGATTTATATTCAGTTTGCTAGTTCTTACAGTTTATATATTGTATTTTTTAGCAAATGTGTCCAAGTATTTTCCCTTGTCAATCTATGTAATTTAAGTTTTAACCAGCCTCGTAGTTTTGGTAACATTACATTTGTGGCTTATAGCTCTAGACTCCGCCCAGAGCCCTGAGGTCAGCTGACCAAATCCAGGCTCAAGACCAGAGGTGACAGTGCGCCCACACTATGGAACAGCGCCCTCTGCCTGTCAGATCCTCTCAGTCTTTAACGCAGTTTAACACTAGACTGAAAACCCACCTCTCCTCCCTGGCATTTAATACTAATATCTTGGTGTTTTATTGTTCTTTTCCTATGTATCGTGTGATCTGTATTTTTGTTTGTTGTTGACTTTTATGTGAAGCACTTTGGTCAGCTCAAGTTGTTTTAAATGTTCTATAGAAATAATCTTGAACTGAATTTTAACAAAGTATAGTTTTATTATTTTGGCAATTTAAGTTTCTGCCTGTGCCACCGAGAGCGCTCCGGTTCATATCGTTTTACTGATGCACTTTGACATTCGCGGTCTACTATCTCGACATTCTTTGATAATCTAATGAAAAACAGCGAACGAGTCTGACTTCACAGAACGGAAAATGAAAAGATAGTGATTTGAAATGCCATGGCACGGCATGTTTCTCCTCGGCTGTTGCGTAAGGATATGAATCATGCCGTATCCATAGGAGGGAATGATGGGCACAGACGGATCGTGAACGGAAATATCAAGGTGGAACGAAAGATGCAACCATGACCTCATAATATTTATGTATATATAATTAGACAACGAGAGCCCAGTGACAGCACTCAAACGCTCTTTTACATGAACGCCCTGTTTAAAATATAGAACAATACACACAAAACAAAAGAACTAACTGCACAGGTCAATTTAAACCATTAAAAACAGGAGCAGGTATGATTATAAATGTTTATCACCAGATTATTAAAATGCATTAGTGGCACCAGTGTATCCAGTTTTTTTCAGTTCTAGTGCGGCCAGTTTTTAGACATAGACAATCATAAGATCTTGTTTTAAAAGTTCCCATATAAAAGTTCAACAAACAAGTGAGATATTGAGTCAGTCTATCGTCGTGGTCCCTTATAAATACATTTATACAGTGTTGTTCTCTTCTGACACATAGCGATGGCCAACCTACTTTTCCACAGAGTGAACAGTGATGGGTTTTAAACTCATCACCTGTTATGAAACGAAGGGCTGAGTGAAAGAGTGAAGCTAAAGGTTTCAAAGTAGAGGCTGAAGTCTGCATGTGGATTATATCTCCATAATCCAGCACAGAAAGAAAGGTGCTTGAACATTTCTTTACAGTAATTCAGTGGGGTACAAGGTTTGTTTCTGTAATAAAAATAATAAAAAAGGGGGATAAGAAAAGAAGAAATAAAAGTTAAAAGGACCAAACAAACGAAATAATCAAACCTGGGGGAATCAAAGTATGAGAAGTGAAATCTTAGCACTATGTAACTTTTCGTCAGAAGAGTCTGATACTATGTTGTTTTTATTGCTCAAAATTAGATTGAAAAACATGCATTCTTACACTGAGCAGTATAGGGTCACCTGTCCACAGATCTCGCCAGTAACTCGGCCTGGTCATTTCACCGGCTTGTCTTAATGGAGATATAAGTTTAAAGAGGGGGTGTTATGCAAAATCGATTTTTTGGAGCTCTCTACCACTGTTCCCCCATCAAAAACATGCCCCGAAGTTTTATATGTCATCCATGCATGTTTGAGTAATTTAGCGATCTCTCCTGGGCCCTATCCGAACCCTCCTTGCGGTTAGCTGTAAGATTTGTCCAGTGCTCCTCCCACAATTCCTACGTCACCCATGCTCCCGAACGACAATTCTCCATAAATATACAAAAGCGTGATACAAAACAATACACTACAGCTTCACAAACCTGATGTGATGTGCAGTAGTTTCATACACCTACACCAAGAAGTTACATAGTGCACCTTTAATTAACCCTGGAGAACCCACGGGGTCAAATTTGGCCGCAGTTAATAGCTGCTACCCAAAATGAACAAACAAAAAAAATATATATGTCAAATTTAACTTCAAAAGCCCAGAGTGCCACTTCTGGCCCCTGCATAGAGACACCTAGTGGATGAATACTGAACTAAAATGAGCCAGAGTGGTAGTGATTTTGGCCTTGTGTTCTTGTTTCCATTGGCCAAAGTGTGTTTGTACATTTGAAATTCAGTTCTAACATGCAACAAATAAAGCAAAAAAGAACATTGTCTCACGTCTCATTGTATCTGTGGTTGACTGAAATAGTTTGCATTGACAGTGTTTGTTATTGTGATTCTCTGAAATGATTCGCCTAAAGCCCAATGGGTCAAATTTGGCCCTGATCCTAAATTAGGGAATAAAGGGTGAAAATTGAAAAAGTGGATATTTCAGTGTTCAGTGAACTTATAGCAATAATTTAATGCATTGTGCATATTTTTCCAAAGAAGAAAAGGGTTCTTGGGTTCTCCAGGGTTAAAAAAGTAGCCTATAACGTGTGAAAAAGGACATAAGCCCGAGTGAAGCCAAACTAGGAAACATAACATTGAACCTGCCCTATATTTGATGTGATGTTGTTATTTTAGGACTCAGCCAATACTCCAAATCCTCTCCAAATCCTTTATAGCACTTGTCTGCGGTTTCGCCCCTCGCCCTGGTTTAGTTCATTTAGCTGTTACATAACTTTGGGCTCTCTGATGCTGGTTCAATAGAACACGGGCAGCCTGTCGCATCCCGGCTCCGTACTGCGCATGCTCACCCCATCCAGAGCGAGGGAGCGCATCTGCATTCGGGCACATGGGTCCTCACATGGTGCTCCCGTTCATTCACAGGCGCGGACAGAGCAGAGAGAAGAGAGTTAGTGAGTAAAATAAATTGATTAAAATAAAATATAGGCTTAAAATATCCGGGTGACGTGAAGAGGAGCGCGAGGAGGTGCTGATGTGATTTCTGCAGCCGCATGGACTCGGATCCTCCAGCCGCAGTGAGTGACCAACTGACCATGACTGACTGGAGAGTGCGGGTCGCAAACTGTAAATAGTGTTAATGCAGATTAGGCGCAGTGGACATGTTTAATTTAGCGGGAAAAAAAACGTGCATTAAGCGTTTGTTTTTGGAAAATGCGTGAGATATTTTTTTTTTTTTCTTGCGCGTGCTGTTCAAAATTGCCAAGACGTAAGATAGTAGTAGAGGTTAAAACGTTTAATCCATGCAAAATTGTCCAGAAGTCGCCTAAAATAAGATAAACACACTCGTCTCTGCGCATTGACGAGCGAAAAGCGCTGTTGTCATGCTTTCCAGTCTGATGCGCTGCGTTTGAATGATCAGCAGATTTTAATGCCAACTCACTGGGAATAAAAACTGAGGTTAGCCCGTTTGTCCTTAACTGCATTTCCGTTTGCTATGCATTTAATCAAGCTTCTTCCTTATAGCCTATAAACAAAATATTACAAAATACGCCCGTGCTTTCACAGCCCATAACCTCTAATCTGATCTTCTTGTTTAGCATTTATTTATCGGTGTATGGCCAGTGCTTTCAGCTGTATAGGATTTGGGAGTTTTGCTTACATGGTCAAGGGTTAATCAAATGGGTTTGTTGGCTTTAAGTGCTGCTGGGATACATTGTCTGTAAGAGTCACCCCCAAAACTGGTGGACTTCTCACAGCCAAGCGTTACATTAACTGTATCAGCCTATAGCAAATATAACACACTAACATCTAATAATGAAATCAATATGTATTTATAGGCTGGCACTTTTTTCCAAACATTTTTTTCTTTTTTTTGGCAGAGAAGGAGCGTCTAAGGACAGAGGTTGTTCTGGGAAAGTCCTCCATTTGCTTGTTTTCTATGAATGTTTTTTTTTGGTTTTTTTTGTTTTTTTTTAATCTGTCTGTTATTGCCCAATGTCTGTTTTAAGGTTGATTTTCTAACTGTCTGTTGGTAAAATCAATGATCCCGTAAAGCCCTAAGAGGCGACTGCTGTTGTGATTTTGCGCTTTACAAAAATAAATTGAACTGAACTAAACATTTTCGACACAAAATTTAAAAAATAATAATAATAAATCCAATTATGGAATTTAACTTATCGTGAGATGAGATAAAGATAAAATAAAAACAGATTAACGCAATCAATAATAATTAACATTTATAATACGCAATTACCGGACTAAGCAGATTGAATGTGTGTTTATCCAGTTCGTTGAGTTTATTTGCTTAGCCTCGTGGCGGTGACGGTTTTTTACGCCGTTACGTACGCTGCGTGATGACGTCCGCGCTCGCTAGTCCAGAGCCCTGCCTCAATGGCGATTACAACAGATCTGCAGAGCTCTGGCTGCGGAGCGCACACAGCCCTCTGACCGGGGTTTAACATCACAACTATCTAATGAGACGACTAAGGACTGTGAGTACAACATTTACCACGTCTTTTCTAACGCCTCAATACAAAATTATTCGCTTTGTGTGACGTTTAGAGTCGGTTTCGGTCGTTTTTTACCGTCGCCTGCTTTGTGCTTCTTGGAAACCTGTACCACGTCGCCAGAGCCTCAGCCAACAATGAGTCTTTGTTCGCGCTTTCGACTGGTTTTCTCATAATTGTGCGTTTGTTACACGTTAAAACATATGTATACTGGTTCATTAAGTTATTTTCGATTGAATTAGGCGTTTGTTTGGTACAGATTTTGCGCGGTTTTCTTACAATTTTGAACCAAACCAAGGCGGGTCTGTCTACCGCTCGCTCGGCTCACACTCGTGGATTTTTTTCCGCCTGAAACGAAGCCCCCGGAGCCGAATTTAACACGTCTGAACACGGGCACAAACCTGCTTTCTAGGGTTAAATGTTTTGTATTCGTTCATCTTTACGGAATTTGGCCTTATCTCGCATCGTGGGGTTATCTTGTGTTACTGAAGATAGCGTGAAACCGGAGCATGAAGCGGAGCGGGGGAGGGGCTGGTTTCCATTTCAAAGCCGCTAAAGCAAAGCCGGTAAATTACACCTTTTTACGAGGTAGTTTCCCCCTTTTACCAACATCAAATACTCTGCTAATTGCAATACTTCATTTCTATAACCGCCATATCAGGCTTTTGCGTTTCTGCCTTTTGATACTTTGCATTGGCGACACGCCGGGGGTGTACTGCATGCACGTCTATGGTTGAATGTTCAGCAGTTACCATTTTTTCGTGATCAGATTTTTTTTAGATATCAGCTGCAGTTACACAAGTTACAGTTTGATTACATTTTTTCCCTTCTTTTTAAAACCCACACCTCCCACCTGTTGTCCCCCGAGATCTGCTTTTGATGGGAATATGCAAAGAAGAAAAAAATAAATGCACAATAAGGA
>KN470881.1:7311-28744 GCA_000787095.1 Periophthalmodon schlosseri
TTAGCGTCAAGTGAACAGTACAGGTGTAATCTGTCACTCGCTCCCATTAACAAACACAGCCCTGTGCAGAGAGTGGGAGAGGGAGTGGGAGAAAGAGAGAGTGAGTGGTGTGGGGGAGAGAAACAGAGGGAGAGAGGGAGTGTGTGTGTGTGTGAGAGAGAGAGAGAGAGAGAGAGAGAGAGAGAAAGGGAGAGTGAGAGTGGGAAACAGGAATGTGTGTGTGTGTGTGTGTGTGTGTGTGAGATAGAGAGGGAGTGTGGGAGAGAGAGAGAAAGGGAGAGTGGGCGGGGGGGGAGATATGTGTGTGTGTGAGAGAGAGAGACAGAGACAGAGAAAGGGTGAAAAGGAGAGGGAGAGAGAGGAGAGTGTGCGTGTGCATGCATGTTTTTGTGTGTGTGTGTGTGTGTGTGTGAGAGAGAGAGAAAGAGATAAAGAGAGAGAGAGTGTGGGTGAGAAAGAGAGACGGAGAGAAGGAGAGTGGGAGTGGGAGAGAGGAGAGTGCGCATGTGTGTGTGAGATAAAGAAAGATCGAGTGTGGGAGAGAAAGGGAGAGAAAGGGAGAGTGGGAGGAGGGAACAGGAGAATGTGTGTGTGTGTGTGTGTGTGTATGAGAGATAAAGAGAGAGGGCATGTGGGAGAGAAAGAGAGAGAAAGAGCTAGGGTGAGAAAGGGAGAGTGGGAGGGGGAGAGAGGAGAGTGTGTGTGTGTGTGTGTGTGTGTGCTTGTGTGCATGTGTGTGTGAGATAAAGAGAGAGGGAGTATGGGAGAGAAAGAAAGAGGGTGAGAAAGGGGGAGAGAGGAGAGAGAGAGTGTGTGTGTGTGTGTGTGTGTGTGTGTGTGCGTGCGAGTGTGTGTGTGAGATAAAGATAGAGGGAGTGTGGGAGAGAAAAAGAGAGAAAGAGAGAGAGAGGGAAAGGAAGACAGGGTGAGTGGGGGAGAGAGAGAACCTCCAGAGAGCAGAATGACACAACTACTGCGGTAAATACGATGCTTTTTAATTAGTATTATCTAAATAGAATCACCTTTTTATATTGCAAGAATAAGACAATTAACACAAAGGCTCAGCACTAAAAAGCATTAAGATACAGAGAGACGTGAAAGAAAATAGAAGAATCAATTTCACAATATTTTTAATGTACATTCCTACAAAAAGATGAGATTAAATTAGAACAAAAAAATGTTCTTTCAACCTCACGCATTAGTAATGAAGCAACTCCCGAATATAAGCTCATTATGTCTGCACAATTCAACTCTTGTAACTTGCAGTATGGTTGGAACTCATTTGTTTACTGTGCAAAAATGTCAAAAACTTTTCTTTCCCGAGTTCTGATTTGAATGGCTCTTTTTGGAATAGATGGTCGCATTACAAAAGCGTCTGCCACTGGAGCGCTGTCATTGGATTTTTTGAAAAGAGCCGTGACTCTCTTGAGACATCAAACCAGATAATGAATGTGGTGAGTACGAAGGAGGTCTGAAAATGTGAAAAACAGAGACAGAAATGTGGCCTTGGCAAATGTCTCCCATCATAAAGGCCAAACAGAAGAAGAGAACAGGGAAAAAACAGTATTGAAAGTTATATGGTTACATATAGTAGCTGGTATGTCATGTTATTTATAGTAGAATAGAAAAAGAAATAACTTCCTCTCCTCAACACCATCAACACCTCACCAGCAGAAACAAATTTGAAGAAGACGGATGTTTTTGTTTTGTTCTTTCCAACATGCATGAATCAACCAGATACAGATATGAGTAAGCTAATCATAGGAAACAAGATATTTTCATCCTGTTAGCAAGGTGTAACAGCACATAACGTTGATTTTGCTTAATATGTCTCCTTTAATGCCCCACCACATAACTTAAAATCTGTGAAAATCTATGATGTGTGTTTTCTGCTGCATCTCCTCCTGACTCCTGACTCCAGTAGATCACGATCTACTGGCTGAAACCTGAACCACCTACCATTGATCAGTGGATATCAAAAATCAGACATTATTTGTTTATACAATGGAACTGTTAACAGCTCAACTACAGCTAAAGGAAGTGGGGGGGGGGTAATTATGTAAAACTGTGTGAAGGCCCAGTAACAATGGTTCATTGGGTTAAGTAATCACCCACCAACCTAAGAACTGCTGGCTCAAAATGCCTCCAAGAGCATGTCATTATGTCCCAGGGCTAAAGGCCAATATAAAATCTACTGTAAATGTTTACATGTAATTCTTATTGGTTGGTTTCACTATTTTACAAGAGTACAAATAGCATACAGTGTTTTCTTTATGTGGCACAGAAAAAGTAACAATAACATATTTTGCTTTGTGCTCAAACATGTTTGTCACAACAGAATGAAATAAGATGACTTTTCTACTATACCCCTATATCAAACTGTTCCAGACTTACTTACTTCCTCGTGCCTCACACATATATCACTATCTTCCAAGGGCGGAGAACAATGGTGTCAGCACAAAACTTGAGGAAACAAATATCAAGAGGGTCCAAGGGAGAGTGGCAGGTGTGGAGAGCAGGGAGAGAGAAGAGAGGGAGAGAGAGAGTCAGAGTATGTGAGAGAGGGAATCAGGTACAGATGTAGGCAGACAGACAAAGAGCAAATGGGGAAAAATCATGTCTGCCCGGGCCTTAAATGAATATACAGAGCCGTTTACTACAGGCTTCACAAGACAAGATCACATTTCCGAAACAAATACACGCTAGAAGCACGGAGATTCTCACTTTAAAGTGTCAGCACAATAGGAAGACGGATCGTAAACTTATGTGTAGACCTTCTATGTGCTGTCGCAATACTTTGTCACGGTTTTACTTAGGACCCAAAAGCAGCACACAACTAGTAAGTAGTTCAACTGTTTATTGTCCAGGCTAGTAATCAGGTAAATGTGGTAAGTATCAGGCTGGGGGTCCAGGGGTGCAGGTAGGTATTGGGCTGGCTCACAGGCAGGTAGACAGGTTGGAAGGCAAGCAGGCTAGCACACAGACACAGACAGGTAGGGGACAGGCAGGCAGCTTCCAAAAATAATGACAGAGGCACCTGGACACAGAACAAAGCAATTGTAGTACAAAAATGCTGAAAAAGTTAACTTGTGGAGCCAAACGCATCTACTAACTGGAGTAGTATCAACAACGAACTGGCAAAGAGTGGATGAAAAAACAGGCTTCTATACTGCAGGTGATGAGGGAAGTTGGATCCAGGTGTGCCAGCTGTCAGATCAGGTAAGACGACGCCCAGGTGGGAGGAGAGCCCAGTTCAACGGCTGCACACTTCATCGGCTGCATTTGAAGGGCGCGACAAGGCCTGTCCCATTTCATGCACCCCATGAATGTGGCTGACAAATGTGCCCTGCATTTCCATGGAGATCGGCCGTGAACGAAGCGTGCATCCGAGCAGACTTCGCACGCTTCTATATCCCATCATGCGCCGCGCGTGACTTCTTCTACGGGAGAAAATGGGGTTCGCGGCCGCTACAGATTTTTCTTAAAGTTATGTAATACTAGCAACAATTGGGAAGAAATCACCTATAACGTTATATTTGCCTACAGATATTCAAAGGGAAAGATTAATTCCTCATTTCATTCAGTCTAAACAGAAATAAACGCCTGTGACGATGATACGCTGACTGTTCTTCAATGAAATAATATATAATTAAAAATAAAACTGTAATTATTGGGAGATTTTAAACGTATAGCTCTTTAGTCAGCACGGTTGCTAGGCGACGTAGCGTAACGTGGTTGACGCATGCTCCGTGGCGTGGGCCATTTCGGCATGGCCTTTGTGGTTCACGGAGGCTACAGGGAGGGGCACCCTTCATCGGCTGGGCCCTTCAAAGGGCCCTTCAAAGGGTGCAGCCGTTGAATTGGGACACGGCAATACTTTGGCTTTCCTGTACACACACGATTGATTGGTTGTGACATTCTGTGCCACATTATAATAACTACACCTTAATTAGCCTTGATAAAGCATAAACAAAAACATAATTCATAATCACAAATAACAAATTCTACTTACCTAATACCTAACGGATTCAGGCTAAGTAAATACTTAATTAAAGAGTTTTGGTATTAATTAAGCAGTTACTAAGCCTGAATCATTCTTAAAATAAACCAAATATATGCATTAAGTCTATGTTCATGCTTTATTAAGGCTTTTAAGAGTAATTATTATAAAGTGTTATCTGACATTCTCATGTTTTTGATGCCGATACAAATTCCTCAATTGAAAAGTCTTTGCAATTGTCTAAGATTATATTATGCTGCTGTTGTGTCCTTGGGCACTTCACTCACCTTCCCTGTGTATTGTGTGTATAGTGACAAAAGTCATATGTGACTATTTTCATTTATTTTAATTTGTGTGTCTATTCTGTTTGGAAATACTAGAATCTGTGCGTTATTTAATGTTCTATCTGTTTCTAGTAACTACTAAACTAACTAAATCAGGTTTGAATTACATTTCTGGTCCAAACTGTCCTCAAGTAGTTTCTCTAAATCCTTTTTTACTCTTAATTAAAGTAAATTGGGTCACTACTTTTTACTTCTACGTTAGATAATATTTTATAAAGTAGCATTACTCTTATTTTTGCACAAATTACTCTACCTTTCTCTGCTTACCTGTACAGCCTCTCCCAGCCCTTTCAGATCTCTTCTGTTCTTTTTTAACCCGCATCTCTTTTAAACCGTCTCATACCAGTGCATTTCTTTGGGCCAGTTTTTCTTAATTTTCCACACATCCACTCACACATTTACTCCTCTTGTCTGAAATGAGCCGGAAAAGTAACTGAGAAGCTAGACTGATGCCCAGAGCTATCCACAGATGTACACAAGCCACCCATTAGAAATGCCCAATGTTGCTATGGTGACACCAGGCAGTCCCCATCATCCATTGCTACTCCTGTGCTCAGTGCAAAATAAAGGCCTACAAAGTTTGAAGTAGCTGAATTCAAGGAAAGTTGTGTAAGAAGTAAAGCAAATTAAACCTTAAGTGTGTGGTTAATATTGTGAACATTTCATTTCATTTATGTAATACCTTTTTGTATTACTTTCTACTTTTTATTTATTTATTTTGTATATTATCCTATGCATCTTATTATTTTGTCTATTATTATTATTATTTGTAATATAAAACATTTGCCTGGGGTCAAGAATACACACTTCTTCAATACTTGATGAAGATGTGAGTCTGGTCACCAGTGAATCTCTCGTTTTTCAGATTGGTGTGATTGACAGCTGGATTAGCCAATCAAGGACATGGCCCATTTGTATCGTCAAAAATAAAGGAAAAAATATATCACAGTGGGCTGAAAAACAATGCGGATTTCTGCAGAATCGATGAACGAAGCACTATACTCTGGTGAGAGAAATTTGATTTTATTTGTTAATGATGGCTGACCAATATAGTTATGATTAGACTAGTAAAAATAGATCCCAGATCTGTTAGAGAAATGTGTTTCATGCAGGTAAATTGTCTCTGCATTTTGTATAGAATTTTTGGTGTTGGAACTCACCACTACTTCCTGTGTTTTTGTACTTTTCATCTCAACTTTTTTCCACAAACTTCCACTTAACTGATGTAAAACTATGATAGACATTTACCACAGGTGCTATCCCGCCAAACCAATTAATAATTAAAAAAACATGAAAACCTGTCATATGTACTTAAGGTGCATATCTACCAAAACACATTTTGATGTTGACATTATACTACATAAAAATACAATGATTAGAATGATTAGAAGACAAAATATATGAGTATAATTGAGATTTTGCAAATATAGTAGTCTTCCCCTAGTGTCTAATGTTTGGCTGTAGTATCGTGTCTGATTAAAAGCATTTATGTAGAATAGGTCTGAACCAGAGTTGTAGTAGAATCTGTGAGTGACTCTTCGGTGATGTGCGCACACAGGAGTGACATCTGCGGCTGGATTAAAGTGAAAGCGCCTCCTCCTCCATTCCCTCCGACTATTTTAATCTGCACCACAGCTGTGTAATCCCATTTAGGATTTCTGATGCATTTGTTTACTCCAAGGTCTTCAGTGAAAAAAAAATCGTTCTGCAGAAGCATAGATAAACAGCAAAAATACATCTCTGACCATCAAACTGCAGCAGCTGGATTCTGCCCAATGATTTGATCAGTTGAGTCCACAAATTTGACATTATTTTGTTGCACAGAGCAAGCAGGACTAAAATCAAATTGAACACAGAACTTGCCAATACTACTTGTAGATGGTTTAAAAATGGCAATGTATTGTGAACTGTAACACTACTGTAACATAAATATGAAATGTGAAATCAGCAGTAGAATTGATAAAGAACCTCAAAGAAAAACATTGTAAGAATGATTTCCTTTTTAGTGACATGTCAAGACCATGCCGCATTATGCCACTCAGTTCTTTTGTATTAAAAACAACAAAAAAAACAAAATAACCACTAAAATGTGGTTATAAAAATCATCTTTAGCAACTATTTTGATCAAACTCATTTTCCAACTGTCAAGCCACAGCTTCATCAGGTTGGATTTTCTTTTGAGTCAATTTGGTCCTTTCATCCCCCTGTCATGTCTAAGCTGTTGTCTTCAGTGTGTCTCATTAACACAGGGAAATTGGTGTCTGCTTTTGTCACTTGTGTAGAAATCTGTGACATTATCTCTGAAGCACAGAGAGCACTGTCACAGGCTGACAGAGACAGCAGATGTACAGTAAAGAAAGTCAGATCTTAGTTTAATGAGCTGCCACCCCCACAGCCCCCCCCTCCCCTCTTTCACCTCACTCCCCTCTTTCCCCTCACTCTCTGCCGCAGTCCCATGACTTCTGCTCCTACATCACACCAGTCAACTCCACTCCCCACTGAGCAGTGAGCCTGTGAACACCTGGAACACATGTGGGCGTCTAACCTGTCAAAGGCATGTAGCGCTCGTGCCCTTGGCTGTAGTGGCCTACATTATGAGGAGTGTACCATGGAGAGGGTCCACTAATGCACACTAATCCCTCCACACAATGACCCCAATCCCTTAAATCTGTCAATAGAGAGCTGATGCTCCAGATTACAGCCTAGGGTGCTGCAGTGACACCAAGAAGTCCACTCTCCTCTTCTGCTTTACAAGACACCGGAGCTACATGTATTTTATAATGCTCTGCCGCTCTGTAATATATGTGAGAATATTCACCTGAAAAGTGACTAACACATTTTCTATAAAGGTTCAGCCATCAGTGCAGACGTCAACACTGCAGTCTTTTGGTCCCCATGACAACGATAGATATGTGGACTTTTAAATTGTGTGTCCTGTATGATGCAGCAGGCTGCAATCAAAGCTGCTGGCCAATGATGCATCCCGAAGACAGCCTTGAAAAAGTGCTTATCTCTCAGGAGTTTGTTTACTCTTCCTATCGTTGCAGGACAGATAAATTGACTGGAATGACTAAAGCTTTGGACTCACACAAAAAGCCAGGCCGTAGGTACAGAATTTAGGAGGAAGTTATTAAAATTGCTTTTATCAATCCTGTCAGTCCAGCGTGTGTGTTGTGAGGAAGCACAGCTCCAGAGGTGCGGGCCATCAGATGATCTGGACCTGTGTGAGCTGGGGACACTGTTTATGCAGCTGGTCCAACACTGTCATTTTGAGCAGTGTTCTGATGCTCAGTGCAGAAACACGTTAAAAGAGGGGAAAGGGAGATGGAGGAAGAGAGACAAATGGGCTCAGACTTATCTTATGCAAGCTGTGAAATTGATAAAATATGTTTTCCTTGGAGGACACTGGCACAAGGCACAAAATGAGAATTTCTCTCTCTTGCCTGTCTTTTCCATGTCCCCAAGTCCTGGTTATTTTGAGCACATAGAAAAGACGCTGCAGCAGCACATCCCGATATTGGAGAGCACATCAAATATGTCTCTGTCAGAATGACATTTTAGTATATTATGACATCAGGCCAAAATCACATTCAGCGGTGATTAAACATAATTTAATCTCAATGATTCATGGGCTTGAGCCTTTAAGCCAAACCATTCCCTCTGTGTTTGCCATGCAGCCTATTCTTCTTTTCAAAAGGCTCAGAAAACAAAGAGCAACAAAAGCTTAATATCCACTGTCTCCATTAGGTCTTTATTGATAGGCCGGTGTAGGAAATACATCACAGTTTGGTTAAAAGTAGAGGTGTTTTACATAGAAAAGGCATCATAGTTTCTCATTTACACATACAAATCTGTCACTGCATTTGCATTCCTGTTTTGGGAGACCAACAATAGACAATCTGGAGTTGCAGACTCCCCTGGAGAGGAGGAAGTCCAGGGTAACTTTGTTAAGAAATTCAAAAAAATGTCCATTTTAAAGTCTGCACTGACTATATTTGCATAACACGCACTTGATTTGAATAAATCCAGCCCAGAATATGGTAAAACTGTTGCCAGTAACTTAATAAACGCTGCATATTGTCTGACAAATTGCACACACTCTTCAGGTATTCTCTAGAGGACTCAAATATTAAAACAAGAAAAGCTGGAAACAAAACATAGAATCATTTACAAGAAATCACCCTGCTTTACTACATTCACCCTGACAAGCAGAAATACATCTGCTCTTTGAGGAAAGAGGAAGTCAGAGTGTACAAAGGTCAAAGAAAATCTAAAATCATGCGTAATGAGTTAGACAGAGAATAACACTGTATAAATATAGGACTATTTACAATATTGCCGTATTATTGTCATAGTACATAAAAAATCTTCACATAAAAACGTTTCAACATTTCAAACTGCTGTCACTGTAATATATTATGTATTTCTTTCCCACTGTAATTAAATGCCATTACAGTGATTATTTACACATTCTGTTCATATATCTATTCATACAGTCTTTGTCAATAAACACATCAGCCAGAAGCCATTTTTTTTTCATTTCATTTACAAAAGCCTCAATTTTCTCCCAGTCTCTGGTACATATTATCCAGTTCCAATCTGCTCACTGGGACTCTCCCACGGGTGTCACCACGGGCCAGGGCATGTCAGGGAGGGGTGTCTGAGGTTCTGGAGGGGGTGGGGGTGGCTGCACCTGCTGGTTAGCCCAATTTAGATCTACACCATTTTTCTTCAGGGCAGCCAAGTGCTTAATGTCCAGTGTGGTGAAGGTGGTAAACTGAACCTGGTTTCTCTTACTGGTTGGTGAGTGTAGCGGCTCGGCACGGTGCGGTGTGGCTAGCAATGTGGCCGAGCGGTTAGCCATGGGGTCGATGGGCTTGCCTGGTAACTGCTGCTGGGAGCTTGTCCGGCACCTCCCCAGTGTGGCGGTTCTCTCTGGGATAGCAGGCATGGTCACTGTCGGTATGCCACTTTCCATGTTATGATGGTGATGTCCCATTGAGTCGACTGAATGCCGTGACTCTAGAGGGCGCTCTCTCTTCAGCGTACCCGGGGGGGCTGGAGTACCTGGCGGTGGAGGGTTGCGGTGGTGGTTGTTGCCGCTCCCCAGCCACACCCAGTCGTGCTTGTGATCTTTGGGGTCGCCCGGAGGAGGAGGCGGGGCCTGTATGGGTGTCTTCTGATTACGAAAGCACAGGGTGTAAGAAGCACAGTTGAGCAGGAAAGCTAAAATGGCCACACATGATACTCCAACCAGAGCATACATGCCTATTTCTATGTCGGACATGGAGCGGAATGTCCTTATCAGATCACTTTCAATAAAAGTAGGAGTTTTGGATCTGGGTGGCTCCTTCTTAGGGGTTAGCTCGGCTTTAGGTATGTCCTTGTTAGCAGGTGAATCAGACTTTTCAACCATACTCCCGAAGCTTTTGCCTTCTTCTTTCACTGTTACCGCTGCTGTTGTGGTGGGCTTGGTGATACTCTGTGGTGTATTGAGCGTGGGGCTAAATGTTGTGATTGTGGTGGCTGCAGCATATGTAGTGGCTCTGGTGGCCCTGCTGGTGTTTCCGATCCATACGACATGTGGCAGCACAGATCTGGTGGATAGAATGGGGGAAGTGGTTGTTTCCACAGCAGTGGCTGGATCGGTTACTGTGCTATGAAACAAGCGCTTATTGCCATCTGTTACAGCACGCTGGGATGTTTTAATCTCACCCACCACTTCTGATGGGGAACCTTTAACTCTGTCAGTGCCTATCCCTATCTCATCTTCATCTACAGATATGCTGTTGCTCGGAAAGTTAATCTGGAGCAGACCAGTGCCCACCACCAGTTTGCTCTTCCTCTTGGATTTCTGACAGTCCTCACAGATCCTCAGCTCCACGCGGACCAGCGCACCCTGGCCCTCCCCTTGACTTTGAGCCAGTACAAATGTGTGCTGTGGGGTGCGGCGTACAGTGGCCACTCTGTCGTCAGGAGTGCTGACGCTCAGGGAGTAGAGAGTGCGCTCAAACAGGTCCAAAGGAACAACCGCCCCATCGCTGAAATGGACCCAGCAGGTGACCACTGCTTCCTGGAACAGAAATACAAAGAAAATAGAAATCATATCAAATGTGTTTGAGAAAACTGAAACAATAAAGCTGAAATTTTCTTCAGCCATGGACTCAACAACAACACAGATGCCCTTCTTCTTTTTTGCTTTCTTTGGGAAAAGTAAAACTTGATCAATCTGATATCAATTTAAAGTTTTGAGTTTAGCTTTAACTTCACTGAAACAGGTTGAATGCAACTTTGAAGTACCTCTTTTCTGCAATGCAAGAGATATTTCGCAAATTATCAAAATCTGTCCCAAAAATAGCTGGGGCTATTTTTGGCTATTTTTGCCCCCCCCCCAAAAAAAAAACAAAACAGAACAAAAAAGGGTATGAAAGCAGCTCTCTCACTACGGTCCTACTTTTTGTTTGTTCATGGAAATTCAATTCTTATTGAAATACCCCATTCAGTAAATAAACATTTTTCTTTTAATAGAAGAAAAAAAAATCTATTAAGAAAAACAGGTCAATGCGCAGCAAAAATCATTAGCTTACTTTCCCTTTTTCAGTGATAGCCCAATAACTCTTAATAACACAAAATGAATGCTAATATCTTTATGATTACACTCTGTGGGATGCAGCCTGGATCATAATTCTGCGAAATCACTGCCGGGAAAGTAATTTAGGCAAAGTGGATAAAGGGAGTTTAATATAGTGAATTAACAAAAAGACATGGGTCGTGCCAGGAGCTGAATTAGCCAGTCCAATTACATTAATACACTATGACCCACTTCCTGTTTCTAATGTAAGCCACTGGGCTAACTCTCATAACCCATATTTGCTTTGAAAACATTCCCAGTCGCCCTGAGCAGTACATTAACAGCTTGCCATGGCAGACAGGATCGGCTGGTCATCAGTGGTGGCATGGCTGTAATAGTTTCTTATTGACAGTGACAGAACAGCCACAGTGAGAGAGTGTAATGTAGTAAGTGAGCTGTCCCCCCAGATTGGACTAATTGCTGGTCCGCACTGTAGCAGAAGAATTGGAGTATAAATGGGCAGGCTGCCATGGCTAAGAGTGCGAGTGAGCTTTTAAAATGATCATGCTTGTACACTGTATGCCTCTGCCTCACTCTCTTACACAGCAGGGCGCCGCAGTGGGAGTCTCAAATACAATGGAAACTCACATATTGCACTCCTGAGGTCAATGTTGCATGCATTTGCTCTGCGGTAACAAGTACATTTACATTTAGGTCTTACTCAAACTTGCAGTGCTATTGGTGAGAATAGCTGGGTTATAAAGATGTGTTAGCATGCTCACAGGCAGCGGTGGAAGAAGTTATGTATTTTGTCTTTTCAGTAAGTACACATACATGTGCAAAATACTCAAGTAGAAGTATCACATAGTAAAATCTAGTACCCCGGGTAATGATTTATTAAACCTTTGTTAATGAGTAAGTAGTTTTTCATACATGATTAATTAACGATTATTAAAAATGTATAAATGTGTTGTAGATGTGACTTATTATAGAGTAGTAGTATGAAGTGTTACTGGAGATTTTTATGGATTTAGCAGACAGTTAGTTGTTGCTTACAGACAGTTGTTGCTGCCAAAAAAAATGTTTTTCTATCCAAACAACAGCAACCGCTCTAGTAGGGAGTATATTAGGTTGGCTTATTTTTTATGTTTCTATGGCAGTACTTATTTACACACATGATCCACGCACAGGGAAACATTCTGCCAGAGGCTTGTTTGTTGGAACAGACAAAAGATTATTAATAGATGATACAGACATGAATAAATAATCAAAAAGAAAAGTGTCAATGTACAATGCAAATAATATCCAACATTTAAATGAAAATATCTATGTGAAGGTGGGAGTAGAAAACACTGACATAATTTATAGTTGAAAGTAAGTCAATTGAATATTCCTGTACATTTAATAAGCTGGAATAAAAGACATTGTGGGCTCTCATGGTGTGAAAATTATATTGTTGCTCAAAGCAGTGTTCTCTGGCATTATTCAGCTATTCATTATGATGTGTGGCTGCTATGTCTGCAACGCCAAACAGAATCATGACTTAGTGACACGCAGCTAACTTACAGTACACAATAATAATGCAGATTTCATTACACTTAGATACTAGATACATATGTTCACTGATTCTTGTTCACTTTTTGATAGCAAAGTGGGCACAGCAAAGTTGAGGATATGAGTGAAATGAAAGCACTAAACCATGTCAAACACATTCAAAACTTAATACTTTAGAACAGTGGTTCTTAACCTGGGTTTGATCAAACCCTAGGGATTCGGTGTGTCAGTCTCAGGGATTTGGCGGCGGTCAAAGGGTTCGGTGAATGTGCATATGAAACTGGTGGGGTTCAGTACTTCCAACAAGGTTAAGAACCACTGCTCTAGAATGTATCCAAGTAGGCCCAATATTTATTCTTGCTTACTTTTTCTCTCAGTTGTCATGACGTTTGTATACTTTAATTACATTTATAGCTCCCTAATTACAACCAGTGAACACATATTTGACTCCTTTTAAACTTTTATACCCACCTGTTTGAGCTGTGTGATGACCTCTCGAGTAGTTGCCGTGGCGACTATTGCCCTGTTGCCTTCAGGGCTGAGCTGCAGAGAGAGAGAAAGCCCCGAGACCAGCTGTACCCCAAGCTCTGTCACACTGACTTTATCATCCACTACCCGGATGCTCCTCTCTGCCAGCACAGAGGAAGTGACTGGGGATACCACCTGCAACAAGCACAACAAACTGGATTTACAAATCTACAAAATTGATTTAAACAGAAGAGAATAAGATCAGTACAAGAGTTCATGGTCAAGTTTAGGTGTTTGATTTTCAACAAAAAAGATGAGAATGACTAACTGAAAAACATTTGACTAATGCTAGCTAGCTTCTGACCATAGCGTTATTTGAGAGTGACGTGTTTAACAGTACAAAATCAGCTCACCTGTTGTAGCTCCAGCTAAGTCAGTTATTTATAGACAAATTGTGTTAAAATAAAACTCTAAAGTCTAAATTGGGTAACAGAGCTTCAGACAGAGCAGTGCCTCTAGTTAGCTTCACCCCCCAGGGAACGTTAATGACATCAGGTGCAATGTGTGCACACATATGGACGTTTTACAGCACGGTGCTTTAGGACTGACCATTACAGTGGTGGTGCCCACAGCTCGTCCTTGCAGGATTACACCATCAGACACTCTGGCGACCTCTGGATCTGCTACTTTCACAAAACTGCGCACAAGACGGGTCACATCCACCTGGAACACAGATGCAAAGTGGGCACTTATAGAACTGAATTGTCTTGGCCTAGATTTCGGTACTACTGGGTGAAATTGTATATAAATTGCCTATAGCCATAAATTTAAATATAGCTGTAGGTTTGACGCAGCCTCAAGCCATCAAGCCATATGTAATAAAGAATGTGCACTCATATGTATAAAATAAATAGGGCCTATACAAAATAAAAAAAACAAAAAAAGATGCATTTTGGACATTATTTTGATTCTGACATTCACACATTTTACTTGCTAAAATTGTTAGTTGTAAGTCAGTCCAGTCTAGATGAATTGGTGTTATAAGTCACAGAAAACAGAGAGAGAAAAAAAAAAAATCACATTAACATTATTTTATTATTCTCGCCTATGTCACTTGATATGGCACCGGAGGAGAGAGAGATTACTTAGAAAATTAGATTTCATAAAGCTGGTCACATACTAGAATAATGTGGATTTATTATATGATAAGATAGGAAGTGAATTAAGAATTTCACAATTGTTTGGTCATGGTGTCAATAATCATGAACAATCGTAAAATTATGATGTTTCTTCTCATTATAAACATGAATTTGATACTGTGACATCTCTAGTTATGACTTAGTTCTTCTGTTCTTACCTGCCAGTCTGGTCCCATGAAGTACTCCACGGGCTCCTCTTGAGTCGGAGGTGCAGGTAGGGTCTCGGCGTCAGACTGGGCTATGAAAGGAGTTAGCACCCGTATGGGAGAGTGCTGGTACTGCAGCATGCACCCTCTGCCCTTCCTCATCTCCTCCTCCTCCTCGCTGTCCCAGTTTGACCTGAGAGAAATCCACAAAACAGGACATGAATAAAAATACCTTCCTTGTAAAACATTATGCTTATTTAAAGGTGCACTATGTAACTTTTCTGGTAGATCTGCCACCTGCTATTCTCCATAGAGATGTTACTGTTTTGCCTGTAAAGTCTTACAGTAGGCATTAAACTATCACGTATTTATTCAATCACAGATATTTTTATTGCCCAAAAATAGCTTGAAAAATAGGCATTCTTACAGTTAGCTCTCCGTAGATCTGACCTATAACTTTGCCTAGTGGTGGGACCTGCTTAGCTCCAAAAATATAACTTTAATGCCCTGTTGTGGAACTTTCCAAGAAAAGCAATAACATCTCTATGGAGACAAGTAGGCGGCAAACAAGTTACATAGTGCACCTTTAACATATCATCTTTCTTTCTAAAATATCAATAATAGAATTAGCTATGTAATCGTGATTAAATATTTGAAAATGTTCAGCTCCTGTTGAACACAATGCACGTAGCAACTCTTAATTAACATAACTACAAACCTGTGTAGTCTATAATAGCCTCTTTCTTCATAATCAGAGAGTTGACCTTGGGTTCAGCTGTATCATAGTACATTCATTAAAAACAGGGCTGCTTCATGTAATCCCTGCTTTAACAAATGTTATAGACTTCTGTAAACTTTTAATACAACCCAGAGACTTGTTTGTTGTGTGTGATAAGGGGGTCAAAGGAGGAATGAGCAATCCTTCCATACTGTAGTGTTGATTATTTCATTATCACTTGTGCTCTGCCAGGCATCGCACATCAGGTGATTTAGACTGCGTGGCATGAAGACAGGTCCAGATAAACATCATTTTCATATTTACAGAGTATAGGGTCAATTTAAGAGCCAGATATACCGACTGAATTCAATATTGTTCAAAAGAAAAAAATTCAATGAGGGATGGGCAATATTGACAAACATTAATATCTTATATGTAGTGACCCCTAAAGCAAAGAACCAGAAGAAGATGTGTTTATACATATTTTTATCTAATAATAATATTTAAGAGCTTGATACCATGATTACTTATTTGCTCATATTTCACTAACTAAATAGGTTGCTAAGCTGCAAATTAATGTGAGAATATTGTTAGTCCTAATTAAACTGTGACCAAACCTCTTTGTCAAAGCCTGATCTCATCAGATCTCAGAAGTTAATCAAGGCTGGGCCTGGTTAATACTTGTATGGGAGACTGCTAAAACTGTCATTGTGTTCTTAGGCAAGACACTTCATCCACATTGCCTAGTAAAAAAAGTGATGTGTGCGTGAATGCTGGTAGTGGTCGGAGGGGCCGATTGTACAGCTTTGCAGCCTTGTTTCGATCAGTCTGATCCAAGGCAGCTGTGGCTACAATAGTACATTATCACCACTGAGTGTGGAGTGAAAGAATAATGCACAGATACTACTTTGAGTATCTGGAAAAGCGCTATATAAGACTAATGCATTATTATTATTATTATTATTATTAGTAGTAGTAGTAGTAGTAGTAGTACTAGTAGTAGTATACATTCAAGTGTTTTGAACCCAGCTAAAACAGTATAATGGGAAATTTCACTTTGTTGCACTGAAGAATCAACAATAGAGCACTTTGATTACGAGCAGTTGTTTCTTTGACTTAGAACAGTTAACAATAGTAACCGTACACAGTTTGCACATTCCACATTCTGTAACTTCGGGATGCCATTATCCGGTTGTGCCTGAATCACACTATTGGGTGTTATGGGAACTGAAAAGCCCAGTGACATTTTTTACCCCAGAGAAAAGCAGCAGCTGTAGTTGTTAGTATTGAGTGAAAAGTAATGACTTGACTGTATGTATTGAATGAGTCCAGGCTAACCTTTCTCTCCGGGGCTGTCCCTGCTCTAGCCTTGTCTGTTAATTCACAAAACACATTCACGACTGGCTGCATTCCCTGTTTGACACTGTGTCATGAAGAAACAACTGCCAGTGATGAAATGATTATACCGTCATACAAACCTTATATGCAGGTTTGAAAAATAATGGTATGTTTAAAAGCTTACATTTAAGCACACATTTACAATTTGTTTTAGTAGTAATAAGTAATAAGGAGAATATGTTTATTTTTAGTGTGAAATGCTATTTTTATTATTATTTGTTCATTTTAAAAGGGATCAAGTACAATTCTAGTACTTGTACTATTGTAAAGGTTGTCATGTGTGAATTGTACCAGAGTTAGTCTTAGAATAGCTGAATAGCTGGATTGATCTGTATAGTTAGTTCTTGTAAATTACTATTATGAGGTTTGCTTGGTTGAAACAGAGAACTCCAGACTTTGCACATTTAAGCAAAAGTTTCACAATCACAACAAGTGAAGTTTATATAATTGGGTTTCAACAGAAGACAGTCCTCCTTTATCTCCAGGCTGGCGGGCCTTACCTCCTGCTGCCCGTGGTGATGGGAACTCTCCAGCCCTTGATCTGACTCAGCTCTGGGTCGGCTATCTGGATAGTCATGGGCAGACGTGGCATCCACACTCTCATCTCCAGCTGTGCGCTCAGAAAACCATAAGTGAAGTTGACCATTACTGAGCTCCTCCCCATCGTCTCCTTACCATCCACATAGACATAGTCACAGCGCTCCGAGACCTAAAACAAAGACACAGCAGGAGGCGGATCAGGCCAAGCACTGCAAACTTTGTTGTTGTTGTTTTGGGAGCATTTTTTGACAAAGTGCAAAAGTAAAAAAGCACAAAGCAACTGACTGTGTTGAAAAGAGCCAGCCAGTATATTACAGTATTTTTTTTGCCTGACCAGACAAGACTATACTATTTTCAGATACCGTACAAAAACCTATATTTATTATTTGGTGACCTTGCTTTATCTTCCCGAGTCCGGATGGACTTGATTGACAGGCGGGTTACCCATGTTATGTTCATGACAAACATGGCTGCTTAGTTATGAGTAAAAAAGAAGTGAATTTGAGAAACAGCCTAGACTTCTGCCGAATCAAACAATGAAGCACTTAAAGATCTTTTAGAAGAAATGTTTTCAGCTTTTAGGAACACACATACTTCAAATAACTACAAAATAAATAATTATATAAAACTCAGAGAAGTTCCCTTACTACCAGTTCCTGAATTTGAACTGGAAGTAGGGGAAGCTTGCTTACCCAGCTAGCATTTTTTTTCTATATAATCTTTAACATATATATTTAATATTTTTAGAGTGTTGACTACATTTATATCAGATATTGATAATTACTATACTGGAGGATCCATAGTCACAATTTACAGTGAAAGTAAGAATTTTAGAGATCTCCATCATTTGCATTGATTTCTAATACTTTAACATTAACATATGATGAGAAATGTGACAGTTGTAACTGTAAATAAGACTATGTCTGAACTAACTTTTCCAGACAATAATAAATATAAAAGCTAATATTTCACTTTGAGACAGCAAAGACATCAGTTTTTTTAAGGGGACTGGAATGAGGTGGCACACATGTCAGGATGACGGTTTGTGTGTATTTATTTATTTTTTCTGTGATTGGTCGAGAACAGACCTAATGACACATACAGATGCAACCAGGTCTGGAGAATGAAATGTGACAAAACAAACAAACAAAAAAATATGCAAAATGACTAGAAAATACTAGAAAAGCTTGGCTATGTTCTTCCGAGATAAAGATGAGAATTTTAGTAAAAAAGGAAAAAAAATGTATGGATGCATTTCAGCTTTTCTTGTGTAATTGCTATATTTATGTTTATAGTCAAACTTAAGTGCTTGTTTTGCTGTGAGTGAATATAAATGAGCGTGGCCCTGTGCCTATCCCTGCTGAGCTCTACTGTAGGTGGGACCGTTCCAGCCCGTGCTGTGGAGAGCAATGAGGTGAGGCACAGCAGTTGGTGTGTTTTATTTCAGATTGGAGGCCTATCTCCTCGACTGCCTCACTTATCTTAACAAACCAGTGGCTCTAAAGAGGTAATTGGAGAGCACTAGACTGGAGAATAGAGTGCTCTGGAGTGAGGGAGGCAGGAGGGAAGCGAGCAGGGGAGAGGTGAGAACAATCCGAATGCCATGACTTCCAAAGCAAGCGGAGGTGAACCTTTGTGGAACTGTTGAAGAAGCTCTCCACTCTGGCATCTGTGAATGACCACGGCTCTTATCCCCCGGACACCCTCCACCGAGTGACATTCTCAGACTAATAGGCAAACTATGCAGCTGGACACAGGCTGAGAAGTAACAAGACAGGCTGGAACAGGGTGAGAACTTCGAAAGACACCTGCTACATTTCAGTGTGTTCAAAGTTCCTCATATTTTGGTGCTTATTTTATCGACTGTCTTGTGTCTAGGCTCCAAGATATTTTGGGGTTTTTGATTGCATGTTCTGAGTTTTGAAAGTTTGAAACCATATATAGATTTTAGACAACCACCAAAAACAGAGAACTTTGAAAATGTACTGCTACAATACTAAAATTTGAAAAATTATTCCTTTCAATATTAAGGAAAATGCTCTTTCTTTAAGTATTAATAAATAATTTTCACATACGTTTTCACAATACAAAATAATTGTAGTTTCTTTAAAGGAAACATTGTGCAAAGTCGAATTTTCAGAACCTTTAACCATGTTACAATTGTTTCCCCTTCTCATTTACCAGCTCAAAGTTGAGTGATTCATGCATGTTTAGACTCTAATCTTTAAACTCCTATTCAAAACATCACTGCACCGATCAACCCCCATTTTCACCATAACCACTGCTCTTTAATTACTTCAGTTCCCAATTTTATTTTCGTATACGGTGATGTATGTAAGATTCGGCAGCATCACGTACCCATTTTGGCACAAATTTTTTTTTTAAATCTGCTGCACTCTAGCATGATCTGTAGCTATCCATAGGATGGGCTGACACTTTGTTGTGATCAAGTTTAGGGCGCCGTACTATAAAGGGGCGGGCGGTAATTGACTCCTAATACCTCATTGGGCACTGCAACTTTTCAACCCACAAATCAGCAGACCTGTTTCTAATAATTTTAGATCAATATTGCGATTTAAAATGCCCAAAATACGACATAATGGTCCACAGGTGTCATAGATTATAACAGTATCGTCAATTAAAGCACAATATGTCTTCTTTAATGTCTGGTCTTACACTAGCTCTGATATAGCAATCAATTATCAATATCAACATTTATTTATATAAACTCACCAGTTTCCAGTCAGAACTGAATAAGCTACCTGGATGAGGGACGAAACATATTCACAATTTTCCAGTTTTCTTTTCCTATTTGTCCTCTGTCCTATTTATGTGTTCTTTTCTCCAGTACTGAAACTAGTCTAAGTATTGATTATCATGGGGGTATTGATTTTTTTGACAGCTCTGAATGCTGATTATCAAATCTCTAATTGGGTAAGGCAAATACCATATGAAATATCCCAATGAATGACTCTCATGTCTAAGGTGGCGGTGGTGTTGTGGGTTCAAGCCTAACTCAAGCAGATACATTTTTGAATGCCTGCAGTTTTGATTACACACAAAAATAAATATGACAAAACATATGCTCCATGATATATGTTACAATAAGAGACCAAATTCTCTCTGACAAGTGCAGCCGCTATCAATATTTGCATTTAAGAATCCACCAACATGGCTTTTCAACCACTCTATAATCAACAAAACCATTCCTCCAGTCTTTTTCTTGACTCAGGCAACTAAATGTCTGAAGCTGAAATTTTTTGGCACTTGTAAAACGCTTGGTCAAAATGTGCAGAGCATGCCATAGCGCTAAGAGGGGTCACTGCCCACAACAAGCGCAAGGGGCAGATGTGACAAAAAATAACTGGATTAAGCTGGCCTTAAAGTGAAAATCATTGTAAAAACTCTAGGCCATCACATCACCTTGCAGCCTCTATATAAGAGTCTGGCTTGGTTTTCTAATGATTAAATGGTATGTTTTTTTTTTCTTCTGTGCACTCTGGGACTTGTTCCATCTACTGCCCCACTAACATGGATCCATTACCCAGAGGTCAATGCAGCGTGCTTGTGGACATAGTGGTGGGATCAGCAGCTCAGTCAGTATCGCCATATGGACTGCTTTTACTACAGCTATACACGAGACACATTAAGTACGCTGTGAGATAAATATCTATCTATCTAGAAGGCTGAACTAGTGTGAATCTATCCTTGTGGACTTGTCCATTAGCGTACAAGCACAATGCAGCTTGGCAACCTACATCCATACAGTGTTGTTTATAGGGATAAGAGGACATATTATCGTGTTATTTTGAAAGGAAAAATAATGACACATCTTTTTCTCAACAACCACAACTGAGCTAATGCAAAGGGGGGAAAAAAATACTTTTTGGCCAAATGTATGCTACTTTACATAAAGCGAACTAGCTTTTGGACAATGCAAACCACTAATTATAACCGCATCTACTTTAGAGTGTGTCAGAGTCAGTGCTAATTAAGTGTATATGGAGATGGGAATTTTTGAATTTCTTTCTGTTTATTCAAAATGTAATGGTAGAACCAGAAAAAAAACCCCAAACCAATAAAAGAAAGGCAAAAATACAAAAAAATGCAATAAAAAATCTAATGTTTGTTCTAATGTTTAATTTACGTTTTGTATTTTGTGATTTATGGTGAACTAACACAATAGGAACAAATACTATAGAAATGGTAAGGGTAGAAGGTGGACTCAGTGGACTGAAGAAATAGTAGGTGCAGTCTATTGTGCCGAGGGAAAGGTCATTTTAGACAAACTTTGCAGAACAATGTATAAATCCCTTTATAATTACACATTTGAAGCATTATTGTAGCACATTGTTCTTCATCCAGAAGCACACTGGGATACAATAGTTCATAGTGGGGTAGTTTCCACAAGCACATTTATATCATCATAGATCCCGATGCTACAATTACATCTGTCTAATGCCAAAACAGTGCACTGCAAGAACACCCTAAGTAC
>KN470881.1:32451-48672 GCA_000787095.1 Periophthalmodon schlosseri
TAATGGAGTCACCTTGTTTATCTCAGGAGAGAATCATTAAGTGTGGCGCATAAACTTGTCGCTCACATCTGTGGCTGATGCCAATTTCATTAAGACTGAGTGAGGTACGGGGAGCCCGTGGCCTTGGCGGGCTATATTTACTGCCCGCAGACACACCTTATGGCACGGCTCTGACCTGTCATGTATATACACCTAACTTTATGGGGCCATATAAAACACACATTTTTCTGCTGTTTAGTATATAGTAAGATCAGATGAGGAAGTAACTGTTGGATTTATTCAAAATGTATTCAAATCAAGATCTAATCATTGAATGCAATTATTGGATTAGTATCTGCTAATCAACAAGTATTTCCTATGGCAGTAAAAACATGTAGTTTGGAATCTTTGTTCATAAAAGGCATTATTAAAAATCAAATGTAGGCACTATAAAATCTAATTGAAAATCGAGATTGAAAGATTAACATGATGATTTTTTTTTTGGCCATTATGAATGACGAAGCTGTCAGTCAACCTGTTGCTAATGCTAGCGAGATCAACCTCTTTGAAAGCAGGCACCGGATTGGTCTGTTATTAATGTTCATATCTTAAATTAGGGACAAAATAGTGAAATAAAAAACATCAGCATCATGTAGAGCAGGTTAATACGAACATTTTAAGGTCAGAATCAGGGACGTCACTAGACCTACAGCTATACTGGGGCACAGACCCCTTTGATTTGCACCTACATTTTTTCTCAGAAGTCTAGGTAGTCTTTCAGATGGGGGGGCGGGGGGCCGCCCTTCAGGACAATACAAAATAGATGTATTTTCTTGTAATCTGGTGGATTTAAATGAATGAGCCCCAGTCCCCAGCTGCCTCCCTGTGCTCTGCCCCTGCTCTCCAGCGCACTGAGCGCCCCCTGTCTGCGAGCTTCGTTGTGGTACTTAGAGCTTTTGAATCCATACACAGTAGTGAGGTGCGCTCATTTTTTTTTCTGAGCTGCCCTACCCGACCCAAGTTAAAATTCAACCAGACCCACCCAGCCCGAAGAAATGGGTTCAAATGTCTCACTGTTTTTATTTGGCATCAGTTGCTTAAGGAATAAAGTTGTCCTCTTTGTGCAGGTATGATATTTTTATTATTTATTTATTTATTTTGAGCACATGTATCAAGGACACTTAATGCACATTTCACATTTTTTTCCTTATTTAAGCTCGAAAAGGAGTGGGAAGAAGAAAATGATATGTGAATACTGAAGTCTTGTGCCCTTGTTTGTTCATCAGGGCTCCAGAACAGGCTTTAGGTGAGCCTTATTATGTGGACTATTAAGCCACGTCAAGCTAGCGTTTAGACCAGACCCACCCGCACCCACTTTACTTCTCCTTAATGAGTTATCCAAGCCGCCCGCACCCGCTGGTTGACCCTGGCATCGCTAATACATAGGTTTTTCTATCTTAATTGTTTATGCCTGTGACAACGTGAATATGAGGTGGATTTTCAAAAAATAAAAAGTGACTAAAATCTTGGGCTTTGTAGAACATCATCATGGGCTCTAAGCCTTTGATTTCTCACTATATGCTGGTAAAGCCGGTCGCATTCAGCCTATGAAAGAGCGCTCACTTCACCTCACTGCTGCCCCCAGCTCCTCTCCTGCTCAGAGTCAGTACCATAGATCATCCATAGTAGTGCTGTTCAGGTCACCGGTTTAGGACTCATTTGGAATGGCAAATGCACTCACAGGAAACAGCGCAGAATCTTTAGAACTAAAACAGTCTGCATGGAGCTTACCTGACACAGCGCTCTGGAGGAGTCTAGGTGAGGAACCCGACAATATGCACTATGCACACATAGCCTATGATCTGTGACTTGTTTTTTCCACTGGTGCATCACTTTTATACTCACAATGGATTTAAACTGTAGTGATAACGTGGCTGCTCCGAGTGCACAGAATACCATGCATTTTTCTCTTCTCTTGCTGTTTTCATTTGGAGCTGTGAATCCAGTTGAACTTAAGGGATAGAGTTGCTCTTTTTGCGTAGGTAATCACACGTAGATGCAAAAGTCAAGTCTACAGCCCTAGAGTATTTAATTAAACAGGGCTCCAAATCTTTAGGAGATGCTTATTCTGCTGACTTGCCACATTAAAGTGGATGAGCGTTTGGACCTAACCCACCTGCACCTGCTGTAAACTTCTTATTGAGGTATCTGACCCATCTGCTGGTACAGTCGGCCGGCCGTGCTTCACTATAACAGATCTGTAACCTATAATCTGTTACTATGTGCAGTATAGCCTACATCGGGAGCTGCCCGCTGGAGCAGGACACTCCTCATGTTGTTATACGCACTTATCCTGCGCAGTACATGGGCTGGGTTGTTCTATACTCGGGCACAGTCGAAAATACATCAACAGACACCCTTGGGTGCTTGCCACACCCTATTTAAGCAGGCCACCTAGAGCTCTTCCCCCATTTGCTGATGAAGGCCTAGTGCTGAAACGTCATTGAAGTCTTAAAAAAAGAGTGTGCAGGACTTTAGTCTGTTGATTTTTAAAAAAAATTATTATCATTGTCATTGCCCCTGCCACTGCCCAGAATCAGTGGTATTAGCACTTTATATTATATTATTACATATTAAATGTTCCTCATCATGAAAAACATTTTCTTCAACAACGATACAAAAGTTTGATAACTACTGCTAAAGATCACGATGATCGCACAGTCTACAGCGCACACCATCTTGCATTGGACAATAACTCTTTATTCCTGCTATTTCTATTTCCAAAAAATCACTCACAGTAAAAGATTTCAAAAGTCTTTACACAAATGCTTTTAGACAAATCTGGCTAAAGAGTAAAATGGCAAAGTTATTACTGCTATTGTAACCGCTCCATCACTGGCCTTTCAACCATGGAGCCATTTTGTAAAAACTTTCTTGCCATGTTCATAATAGCTAGACCTGAAAAGTGTTTTTGTGTGTGGTTTTCTTACCATGACCAGCGGAGCGAGGCCCACGTAGTCTCCTTGTGCCGTGTACATCCGGATCAGGCCCACATCTTTGACATTTCCTGGAATCTCCAAACGCCACGAGATCGTCTGACTCTCAATGTGTTCCGCAATATCACTGGGCACAAAGTCCAGCTGCAAGACCTCCAGAAGACCCCTGTGTGAATATAAAAGATAAGAAATACATATACTGTATTTTAAAATATATATTAAAAATGAAGAATCAGTGTTTGCTATGGAGTAATGCAACTATGAAAAGGGAGGGCTCATCAATTCTACATTTTTTTTTTTTTTTTTAACACAAGTCTGTGGCCTCATTTCTATTGTTAAAGAGGGGGTATTTTACTTCTGTGGGGTATTAACTGCACACACATAACATATTTAGATCACCGTGTTACATTTTATTGTTTCTAAAATGCTACATTTGATGGAAATAACATGTTAACATGTTTTATAAGTTTGACTTTCATTTTTGACGCTCTAAGATTCCCTTCCCTTTGCTCTCTGTGCTAAGTCACTCCACCTTCAGAGCACTATGGCATTACAATCGGTGTGCATTCTGCTAATGAAACTACCGCACATCGCATGAGGTTTGTGAAAGTGAAGTGTATTGTTTTGTATCATGCTTTTATGTATTTATGGAGAATTGTTGTGAGGGAGCATAGGCTCGTGGGCTGAGCACTGGACAGAATCTTACAGCTAACCATAAGGAGGGTTCAAAAGGGGCCAGGGAGAGATCGCAAAATTATTCAAACATGCATGGATGAAATCTAAAACCTCTTCAGGCATGTTTTTGATGAGGGCATTATGTTATAACATGGTAGAAATCTCAAAAAAGTTGATTTTGCATAATACACCATTTTATTTTGTTATTATTCATTTGTGATTTACAATGAACAAAATGTTAAAGAATGATCTACAAACGTAGATATGTTTTTACTGAAAAAAAATCTGTCTCCTTTGAGTATCAAGATTTAAATATCTTGATTTCCAATAAAGGCATTGTAAGATATAAACTGAAAAAAGAACACTATGCTACTACTAAGGCATTTACAGACTGGTCATTTGCCAGAGAAACCTCATTACAATAATTGGTGGCTAGTGCGAATTGGTGTTTTGAAAATGGCACTTGAAAATGGACAAATAGCAACACAGAGACTTGAGAAAAGGTTTATTAGTTTGGTGTTTGTTATTTTCTGGATTCTGTTGTCAGCCTTATTGACATTCATTTTCCACAACAGAAAGTCCCACATCTATCTTCAATCCAGCTATTTCCTTAGACACTTTTAGAGTTTGTGGACATATACCAAAAATAAAATAAAGAAAGTGGCACAGAATGAGCAAAAGGGTTGAGGTGAGGTGTGTGCACTCATGCATTTATTATGAAAACCATGTAAACAGTTGGAAAATAGATGCAGGGCCATGAAAATAGAAAAATATAAATTAATTCTGTGAACCGCTGGGTAGCCGTCAAACTGCGAGTGAGGAAACCCACAAGAGGACTCATTTCCAGCGGCGGATGTGAGAGAAAGGTGAGAATGTAAAAGTAAGATTAAGTGTGCTGGCAGAGAGACTAGGCCCAAGTATTCTGGTCAAAGGATTGTCAAAGAAATGCCATGTGATGCTATTTGATGGTGGGGAGGGAGAGGAGGAAGATCTGCCAGTTGAACAGATCAAAGAGAGAAAGGAGCAGAATGAGAATGGAGCCATGGCACTTTGAAATAAAAAGTTTGCATATAGAGCAAACAATAAACTGTGCATGACTAAAATAATATGCTTTAAAAAGAGAGCCGCTGATGGAGAAATATGCAGTAGCAAGGACAAACATAAACCTATACAGTATGAAAGCCGACACATCCGGGCTATTTACTAAAAGGAATTCAAGGATAAATACCTGGAATGGTGTGTACCGTGGTGAAAAGGCATAATGAACCTTGATATGAGGTTCTAGGTCACAAATGAAAGGGTTTTAAAAGAGAAATGGCATGTTTTTCATGAGTAAAAAGCAACAGGATGTCATGACACAAAAACACTGCCACAGGTTTATTTATTGGATCAACAAGTTGGATAATGACAGGCATTAGTGAGGTACCATGACTTTACAGGTGGGGTGCTAGAATCATTAGAACACTACAAGAAAAACATTGTTGGAGTTTTCATGTGGGCTCATGAGCCCATTGACAGCACCAGACATTTAAATTGGATCAAACGGGAGTCATTAGAGAAGATTTTGGTACTGCATGAGTAGTTGTTTTTTTCTTTTTTAACTCAAATAAGGCCGTATAATCACATATAAAAATATATGACATCGCTAAATATAAAAAAGCAAAGATTTCCCAGGAGAATCTTTGGAATTCTTTGGTTAATGTCCGGCATTTTTGCCAAAGTGATTTTCCGCCCAGAGACAGATATTACATATATAACCATCACCGTAACTTCCAAAGATGTTTAATAAGGTAAAAATGTTAATTAGTTTTGATAATTTGCAGCCATAAATTTTACATCACCATAGTATGACTAGACAGCAGGATTATGACATCTCCAAACTGCTAGTGGAGTGTTCATAGGCTACTTAATGTAATAATTTCCATTTCTCAATAATCTTAAACCAGTGCAGTCAACAGTCTTAAGCCTATAACCAAAACACTAAAATATAACATAAACAACTTAGCCATCATGTCCAATGTTTCTGTAATTAAGTTAAATAAATCAGTATTACAATTCTTACAATATAAAACAAACTATGTAAATATGTACATTTATGATGGAAATGTTTTTTTGTTGTTCTTTTGAATGCTTGAATGAGGTCCAAGCAAATATGAACTGCTAAATTAACAAAAAATGTATGTATTTCAGAACATGTTTATAGAAGTCTAAATTACAGTATTAGCAGGCTGTATACATAATAAGGCCCTATGGAGACACAGGGATATTTATTTCTCTACAGAGGACATAATAACTAAATAACTGCAGTCTCTGAGATTTGATAGAAACAATTGAAATTGCTACACTATTTTGATTTGATTATGGTTAAATGCAATGCAGGAGATGTCCACAGACAGAGGGGGTTAATATGTCAGTTTTTTTTTCCTGGAAATCCCTGTATCTTTAAAGCGTGAACATAGCATCACTTCAAAGTGCACGGGTTGAACCTTGTATCTTCCTGCCTGTGTGCCCTGCTGTGAGGCTCAGTGCGCGGGACAAGACTTGGACTATCTGTGCCTCCTAATCTCCCTTCCTGGACGTGCGAGCGCTTAAGCCTGGATAACGTAGCAGTGATTACGGATGATTATAAATAAGTGGGTCGGACCACCGCTGGCTGCTGTGTCTGTGCGGATATACAGGGGTTGCTGGGCAGAGGTGCCTTTGACTGTAGCTGCAAACAAAACTGCAATCAGACAGAGATATGGGGAGTTATATAAATGTAAAGTAAATTGCCTATAATGTTTTGTGTTAGGGCTGGACAATATGGTGAAAAAGGGAATCACTTTTTCTCATGTTGATTCATTTGGATTTTATTTTTTCTTATTAAGAAACACTAAATAAAATGGCTTTCAGTATTGATTCCATGAATATAGACGATACAAACTCCTAATCAGTGCCACTTAACACAAAAAATAAGCAGAGTTTCATCCTACAAAGTGGGGGTGGGCAATATGGAAAAAAAATGTATACCACGATTTTCTGATGCCAGATCACATTTTCGATTTTATCACATTTCATGCAAAAGTTAGTATCATTACATTGCCTTGAAGAGATAACTTAAGTCATCTGCTTCTTCTGAATGTTGAAGGAGGGGGGAGGAGGGGGTTGGAGCACAGAGCTACACTCAAGTAAATTAGAGAATCACAATATGACAATTTTACCAAAATAGCATATCGTCAGTTACATTTTTATCACCATATTGCCCAGCCATACTTTAAAGTCTGAACTCTGATCTAAACCACCACTGACAGAGGATTGGCTGTGGAACTCGCGATTAAAAAGACCCAAGCTGATCACCGACGATTAGACATGACTGAATCTCAATCTTAATTCTTCTTGATTAAAATTTGAATAATTACCCCGCCCTATTTTGTAGACAGATAAAAAATGAATGTGATGTGATTTTTAAATTCCCTCTTCATCTCGTTATCCCTGTTGCCAGTTAAGCCTGTATAGTTCATTTCTTTGCCACATTGGAAAACAGATGCAAAGCTCAAACTGCACTGTTAACGTTGAAAACAGACAAAATATATAGACTGTGGTTGTGTCCTTAGGCAAGACACTTGCCACACCCAACTTGCCTCTATATGAATGTGGTGTGTTTTAATGCGGTTGGTGGTGGTCAGGGAGTGATGGCCCAGATTGGAAAGTATGGGGAATGAATGAATAATAAAAGCTTGATTGCTTGATGTAAGACTAATGTATAATCATTACTAACATTAAAAACAAACCCAGAGGAATAACAAAAGACAAAAAAGACATAATTCAAAGTACATTGTTAAAAGATATTACAGTGAAGAGGTATCATATATTTGATTCAGTGATATCATTTTCCTGGTGAAAGAAGCTCATTGATAATTTGTAAGCTTCTGTTTCTGGACTTGTAAAGACAAAATGGACTATCAGGTCCCACTCAGCTGTCATGCTTGAAAAGAAAATATATTATTGAAAGGTTTTATTTCTTTTGCAGTAACTGAGACTGTCAATAGTGTAGCATTAAAAACATAGAAGTTGAATGTAGAAGTTTGAGTTTGTTTGAATTAGCTCAGTTCAGGTAAAGAGCAAAGATGGAATTGAGCCTTGTTAACAATATTATAAATAAAATTTCCAAGACTGTCTAAGCAATTACAGTTATTGTTGAAGATGTGTGTATAATTCCTCAGTCGTCCAGATAGGTTCCACTGCAAAAGAAAATTGAATTCTGTCAACTAGCTAACATTTTTTTAAGAATGAATTGAATGGATTAGTGACAAACTGTATTCACTCTTAAAAAAATGTTTGTCCAGTTGACAGAAATACATTTTCTTTTGTGATATTGACTAAATAGCCTATGTTTTGGGGAGATTTACTCTAGTAAACATATGTATCTCTGCTCTGAACATTTGAAGAGGTCACGAGACCATGATACTTGGATCAATATTAATTAGGATATGGATATGGATATGAAAAAGTAAAATATTTAAGTGGTTTGATCATACATAGGTTCAAACGTTCATCCAACACATCCTATACAATTTTACAAGCATAAATGTGGCATCAGATTTTCTTTGAATAAAATATGGAGAGATTTGCTCAGATTTCCTTCAGTAAATAAATGCAGCATTGTTAAGTGCACTTGACCTAAAGGTACACTGCTATAATCACAGACACATTAAACTGCCTTTTGTAATTTCCAAACCTCTAACTTTACACTGTGATAAAATGTCTTTGCTGCTGAATAACTGGGCCAGCAAAAGGATTTTCAAAACATTGCATCAAGCCCTGGGTGCAGATCATTGTTTATTCAGGAGGACTGATAACCTGTCAAAGCCACTCTATCATTTCAAGGTAAGTCTAACAATGACTTCAAACAAAATGGAATTGTGTTGGAAATACCAAATAAATCAAGACAGGGAAGATGACACTCCAGATTTTGGGCATTAACTATAATTCATCTTCTTTCCCCTAAACCTGGGACTCTGGTGGCCCATGAATATTCTGTCTGACAGAGACAACCCTATACACACTGTCTAGTTTCTTTCATTCAGATTAAATTGACCACAGCATGAGATTAAGATGCACCAGCGCTAACCGCCAAGCATCAAATCATGCCATTTTATGCTCAGAACGTAACTGGTATAGTTTTTGTCCATACTACACTTCATTTCATTCACAAAGAATCTAAGACTTTATAAAATGTAAGGCTGGGCAATATGGCAAAAAAGAATAACATTTCTTCCTTATATTACAAAATGAATTTGGCATTAAATGTTGATTTCATAAATGAGACAAATCATGGTGGCTGAAGAACTAAATACTATTTGAGCAGGCATTGATACAAAAAAATCACATAAACAGGACATTTTTAAAATAGTTTTAGGCTGATCTTGAGCTTTAGCAGAACTAGTATGAGACCACATGGTAACAAACAGAAAGTACTATTATTTTGTGTGAAAATTACATTCTATTGTCTAAAAAGAGTGTTTTTTAATTATCACTGTGGTAGCAAAACTTTATATTAAGAGAATTTTTTTGCATCGTGACAACTTTAATACCGTCAAACAAAACTTTTTGAGCCCCAACTTCTTAAATAACATGTGCTGTCAACTGATCATAACTCCCTCTTATGATGGCAGTAAAACTGACTGATCTCTCTGAGGCAATAGCGGGCAATAAAAGCCCTCATGTGTAGAGCAGGAGCCCCCCGCCGCTGCAGTACGTGGGCATTTGGCTGTTTGCTCACGTACACATCAGCACTGACCTCTTTGCAGTCACAGCCACTTTCCTCTGGCAGAAGACGGAGACGGTGTAGGGAGTGGCGCCGAGGCCCGGTTCTACCACGATGTCCCACAGAGCAGAGTCACTGGGGCGAGCCGCGTTGAAGGACAGGCCACTCTTCACTGTCGCCCTGCAGAAAAGAGGCACGCACAGGGTTAGGCAGGAGCAAGAGGAGGAGCAGGGAGAGCACAGGAGAGTATGTGGGGTCATACAAGAGGGTGTGGAGAGTATGTGGGGTCATACAAGTTTTTTAAGGTCAACATTTTTAAGACCATTGCCAAGTATATATTGTAGTCAATATAGGCATGTACAAGTAGAGATCTGATTGGTATAAACAGAAGTTGATATTGAGTTTAAGCAATTTGACCAAATGGTGGGCTTGTAGGTGTAGGAATGTATAGTGAACTTCTACTAGATGGTGCAATGCATTATATACTGTGCAAACTGCAGAACTGGTAGATTCAGAATATGGGCATACCAACGTGTGAATGCCCGATCTTGTCTGACCTCAGAAGCTGAGCAGGGTTGGGCCTGGAGTGTGCCAGGATGGGAGGCTGCAGGGAATACCACACAGCAGTGGCGGTAGTGCATACTGTCAGTGTGTCCTTGGGCAAGATTCTTCACCCTCCTAGCATCCAGTGTCTATGTATGCTGGTTTTGAGAGCTTATATGGGACAATGGATGGAAATTAGCCCATTGCTATAATTACATTGTGTGTCTCATGTACGTTCATGAATATCCATGTAAACATTAATAATGTGGTACAACACAGAAGTCTACGTATACAATAATTTGATAGTTGAAATACCATGTACTGAAAGGGCATAAAATGAGGGCACAAGAGTCTACAAAGCCTTACTTTATAATGTGTAAAAATAGCACAGTTTTAGCAGTCCCTGAGATTGTTTTTGTCCTGATTTGTGTAATTTTGTTATGATTATAACATTGTAAAATAAAATATAATATTTTGTAGCCATGCTGGGGAAACATGAACCATGAACCCATTTTCTTCTTTCAATGAGGCTGCATATTTAAGACTGTGACACTTGTGTTGTGTAAGCTTATTAAACTACAAAGTTATTATTAAATATTATTATTTTAACTTCATTCACATTGTAACAGCATCTGCTTAAATCAGTTGTTCAGCTTCTCCTTGAAAAACATCTAATCTCTACAGCATTGACTTGTGAACCAGCATCAGATAAAGATGCAAGTGGCCGACACATAATGCTAATGTCAAGGACTGCTAACATCAGATATGGGAAAACAATAGATCAGATTGTTGTTGTTGTTGTTGCATATGGCTAGCACCATTAAGATATATTTTATATAATTTTAATAAAAAATAACGCTGCTATGCGATAATATAAATATTTGTGACAATCCTAATTCTCAAAAGTATTTGATATCAACCTCTTAAGGGTAGGAAGAGACACAATTCCCACAAGATGAAAAGAGATATGAGATTGGGTCCATGAACAAGACAAAACAAGATTTTTGCATAATTTATATGTATATATATTGTTGTTGCCATTGTAACACTGCTTTTTGGAACTACAGCTTCTCAAGACCTCACCGGTGCTTGACCCTTTTATAAATGTCATAAGACCATTTTGCTGTGTGCATAATCTAGCGTGATCTTGTGGCACGAGATCTTGCCTCATCCATCCCTATTAGCCATCTTTACAACACTACCAACTTATACAATATTTCCATGTCTGTGATTCCTCTTGTCCTCCTTGGCACACCCTATCAGACTGTACATCATGCACTTCATACATGTCATGTTTGCTAATGCCATCGCAGGTTGCAGACAGATAGAGAATTAGCAGGCGTGTTAAATTTCCCTCAGCCCTGGGGAGAATCAGTTAATCAGTGGGTTCATTCACGCACTCAGAATCACACACAGAGGATGAGAGAGGACAGGGAGCATGCTTTTTATGAATAATGCAGATGAACTAGACGGCCTGTGAGGTCCCATGAACAGAGAAGCTTTGATTTTCCAACCAGCGAGCCTCTGTTGAGTTTTGACATGACACAAGAGCATTCCACATTCAAAGTGCGTGGTTAAAGCAAAGTTTCAAGTCAGGTCAAATAGAACAAGCACTTTGAGAGGAGGACTATAGCGTATGTGATGGCAATGGTCTTACTTCACAATCTGTACTGTTTACCCAATGGTATCAATCTGTATATTGCAATAAAGGTAAATTGTAACTTAAGACTCGCAAGAAGAATTACTTAAGAAAAAAAAATTGAACTGGCAAACTTCTGTCCTTGGAAAATGCCATCTTATCTAGTTAAGAATGCATCTAAATTGTTTTCAGCAGCCAAGGTAAAGGTGCCAGACTTTTTTTCTTGTGAAAGCACTCCCAATATTTTAGCAATTGAAACCTGGAAACAAGAGTCTGATACATTATGCTTTGAGATGAACGTGAATTGGCTGTTTTAAGACAGTCACCCTGTTTTAAGCAACTATATCTATTTCATCCTGTAACAGTTTAAAACCAGGCACAGTGGTTGAGTGGCTAGCACTCTCACCTCCCAGCAAGAAGATTCTGGGTTTGACTCCCTTATCAAACCCAGAATTACCCTGCCCTCCATCCCCTCTCCCAAAGGTAGTCAAGACTCGAGATCTGGAGTGTGTGTGTGTGTGTGTGTGTGTGTGTATATATATATATATAGTTAACTAACTAGTGAAACTATGAAAAAATGCCCCCACAGGCCTAGACAATCTTTCCAAACCATTAATAAATGAACAAGGAGCTATCAATTTTTTCTGGTGAAGATTCAAAAGAGGACAAGCCTTCTTTTAGGCTGCAGTGTGAGTGATTTTACCTGACTCTCATCACTGTGAACTCCTGCAGATTTCTGTCCTATTTATGCCGGGAATAGTTTAAAAATTCAACAGGGGTGGTACACTCCCACTGGAATAAGGTCATGCTTCAAAACAAGTGAGGATATGCCACAAAATGTCAGACAGGTTACAAGAATTTGTTCTTTGAGAGACTAGGGCGACATAGAGATATCTATTACAAAAAGCATGGGTCAACGCACTAACAAATACTTATTGTAGTGTTATGTTAGCCATACAGTGCAGTCCAAGGTATACATTTTATAGCCAATATTCGAGCCACATGCGTGACCATATTGTATCTTCTATGTGTGTTTTGCATTACAGGGCTCCACTCAAGTAAAACATTCACCGTGGCCGAATGCATAGAAAATAATACATGCTCAAACAGGTTTGTCGAACTAGACGACTTGTAAACAATAAAACAATCTGTCTTGGATTCGCTCCAGCAGCTTGGTGCATGTCTCCAGTCACAGAGCAGCATTTTAATAGCCAAGAGTAAAAGAAAAAAAACTATGAATACAGACAGTATTGACTTGTGCAGAACGTGTAAATGAATGGACAGGAAAACACTGAACAGTAAAACAGTAACAAGCTGATCAATATACAATGAGGGTCAAGGTCACAGCTGTCAGTCTGAGTCAATGCCATTCCAATCATTTATTTATTGTGGAAAGAAACCAAGTTAATATTTGGTTAAAGCTCCAATATGTAAGATAATGATTGGCCCTTATATCAAATATGTGTAATGTTGTGAGATGTGATAGCAAAAGAATCAACAGAGGCACAATTACTAAGCTCTCTGCACTGTATCTGGGGTAATGTTCTATGTCATTGTCACTTTACATGTCTGCTTTATGCATCAAATTATTGATGGATTACTTGATACATAAGCTATATATCTTATGTTGTTTAATGGACAGCATTTAAGTGGAATAGTACTGCATAATGTAACTTTTCTGATGTGCCACTTGCTCATCTCCCTGGAATGCTACACAGTATGCCATTATGGCAACTTATCTCAACCTTTTTTTTTTTTTTTTGCATTGAATGCCAGAAGTTTAATGCCCTACTGTGGAATATTAGCAATTACTTAATGCACGAATTAACACGATCTACAAACCATGGTTTCCTTTTGATGTTAAAGACACACACATTGTGTATTGTACTTATTGTTACTTTGATAAATTATAGATATATAGACAAACTAAAGGACTTGTTATGAAGCAAACTGCATTCTCTGCTCACGCTGCATGATGTTTGAAATTCTTAAAATTTTCCACTCGGTTTAAGATAAATACATAAAAGAGCAATAATTTGCTTCAAGTATTCTGTCTTTGTAAATGACAAGACTGAAGAGGCTGAGTTTACAAGTCCTGAAGTTCAAGTAATTAAATTTAGTTAGTTAATTACATTCCATGATCTAATACTAAATGCTCAATTACATTACATTCAAATGGAACTTTGAAATGACATACTTGGCAGATTTGTTGAATATTTTTCATTATCTTAAAGAGTAATTGATTTATGAGTACAATGTAAGCGCTTCCTTACAGAGGCAGTATTTCAGCCCCCAGTCCTTCCTGGATGAGTGACTCCAGATCTACAGACAGACCCGGGCTCCCGCAGAGAAACCTCATTTGAGCCAGTCCTGTCCCAGCTCTTTGTCTTTGTCACTCAAAGGCAGGGCTCGTGAGGTAGAAGACAGAGTGAATATCGACCTGCATAGAGCCACTTCACAGCACACCCTCCCAAACCATCCCACATCTGTGTTTAAAGACATCCAGGGTCCAAAAGTCAGCTCGCATTTAATTACATTAACTTATCAGGCTAAAGTTTGGGCTGAGCTGACAAGGCTTTTCTACAATTAACAATTATGGTGATTTACTCCGATAGCATTTCTAATTAGGCCTTTTCTTTTGCTGTCAGTTAGACTTTCTTTCTTTTTTAAAGAACATTCTTAAATGGAAGGAAATGCTAACGTTATGGTTGTGAACTGGCTGGAGTCTTATGCTAGGATATAGGCTTCTCAATTACACATACATCTTTATTTCAATGAAACACAACGTTATACACATTTGTAAAGTAATAGAATAATACATGAAATATTTGAAATTTGAGTAAGTGAGAATTACTACAAATGTTCTGACAGTCTTGTCTATCACATGGGCAGATGCACCCATATAATCCAGGCCTTCATCTGAGATCTCTTGCACAGTGGGTTAAACTACTGCTTGATTTTCAATCAGGAGCGCAGATTATCTGTCCTAACCCTGCTGAAATGGACTCAATCTTGGCCCAGTGAGCGAAGTAGAACAGGGATTTCTCCTGCCCAACGTCTCAACCACTGCCAAGTGTCTCCCAGCCAGTGTCCACTTGGACTAACGGCTGGATCCTAGCCGCTTGCCTTCTCGCCTGGTCCAATGCAACTGAGGCAGTGGGCAGTAGGTCAAAAATACATGGGCTGGGTCCACTGACCTGGTTAAAGCATCTTAAGCAGAGGGAGATACAGTGAACTTCAATGAAGGGCATCCCAGGTACCAAACATCAGTGTGCAATAGGGTCAAGAGTCTCTTTCTGCCCGGCATCTGGACAGTGTAGTAAACCTCACATTTAGGAGTACTGGGATTTCCAGACAGGGCTATAGCTTTAACCACCAATGGATTAATAAATGTATATATCTGTGTCTTTCCATGTACTTGCATCCTGCTCCAGATTACCGTCAGCTTTGTATGTTTGCAGCATTTCACTAAAACGTTGGATTAGTTTGAAATTTGTCTGGCGTTTCAAACAAACACATTAAGCCGAGTAAAGAGCATAAAAACAAGCCTTTTAATCTTTTGAAATATCATATTTCCTCCTGAGTTTCAGACGACATTGAGCCAAACTTTAAAAACACAGTGAAAAAATGTGTCTTAATGTGGCATGGATGCATTTATATTAAGTTCAGCTTCACCCAAAGGAGCGAGGAGGATGTTAGTTATTTGTTTTGCAGCTCCATTAAATAGATGCATTATTTATGAAGCCAAATACCCAGAGAACCTTGTTCAAATGTTAGTTGGATGTTGAGATAGGGAAACCGGTGAATCATTTCCCAATTATTTCCTTGTTTATGGAAGACTGCTCTCTATAACTTCCCGGACCAAGTGAGAAGTGGAGATAGACAGGATATAATGTGGTGGTAATTTATGAAGCCAGAGGAGCCGCTAGAAGACACCAGTCATGTTGGCAATGGAGCATTTTACTACCAGGCCTTGATACCGAGGCCTATCACTATTCAAGCGCCTTAAGTAACCATTTAAATGCATGGGGCTTATCTTTCATGAAGATGCTCAAACATACTGTACATCACAATGATTCCACTTCAGAGTGCGTGTCTGTGCCGTATGGTTCAAGGCAAATAAAGCTTGATGAGAGTCCTAAACACTTGTCTCCTGCACACTCAGCAACACGGCACATATGAATAATTATTATGTTTCCACCAGAACAAAACAGAGCACTCAAATAAGATATGGTTAGAGAGAGGCTCTGGTTCTACAAGTGAGATATTATTGCAGGGACAAGATTTCCTCCTCCTGACAGGCTGACTAAAGCCACAAGCCACTTAGGGCCTGAGGTGGGCTGCAGACACATAGAGTAATAGATAAGCACTCAATCCCACATTCATTCACATGGGGTCTCTGTCACCTTGTACCCTCAGGCAAGACATGTCATACAGTGCTAGGACATGGGTTCTTCACTGGCTTATTTATACTTCCACACTGAATTTTAACTTCTTATGTTCAGAAGTAGGAACATTAGAGAATGTGTAGGTAGTAAAGTTTGTATGACTGTGGATGGAGTCATAGAAAGGGTTGCAACAGACAAAAACGACATAAACAGTATTAACCCAAGAATAGCAACTTGTGCAGCGAAATAATTCTA
>JACM01027147.1:0-25307 GCA_000787095.1 Periophthalmodon schlosseri
ATGAATATATGAGAGAGAGAGAGAGAGGAAGGGGCATGCACTATGCCGTTGAATAGCAGAGTGGAGGCAATGAGTGCAGTGACCTCAGGAAACATTAAGCATTTGAAAGTAGGTGAATTGTCCTGAGGGTTTGAAAACGTTGACGCCGTTGAGAAACACCACCACCACATGGAAAGAAGCCATTCTGGGAGAAAAAAATGTAAATACAAATTATAATTCTCCAGATCGGTACTCATGAAAAAGATCACACAGCAGATTAATAATAGAAGATGTGTGGGATTATGTAATCCACAGTCATCCAGGTATGACCCGTAGCAAAATAAATATTCAATTCTGTCAACTGGACAAACTTGATTTATTTGAGTGAAGACGTTTCGCTGCTCATCCAAGCTGCTAACTACACTGAAACTAACAAGCCTATTTGTTTACAGTTTCTGTTTGTTGGCTAGGTCTACTGAGCTACCTTAAGTGTGGACTGTGCCTGAGCCATATTTTGCATAATCGTTCAGGCCCCTAATGGCTCTCACACCTATTAGCATACCGGCTAGTCCTCCTCGTTTTGATTTAGGTCTGAGGATGGAGTTATAAATAGGAGATAAAAGATGACAGCAAAAGTGTCAAATTAACTATATGGTGTTAAATAACTATATGCTTTATGTTCTCTTGACAATGTAAATAGCATAGAAATAAAGAGAAAACATTGAGGCGAAACACTGCAGGTGAATAGGGAAAAAAAAAAAAAATCAATTTGAAAGTTCTTCTGTAGTTTACTCACATAAATGTTAGAAAAAATGTATTATAAGTTTTTCATTGTGTTTCCATATATAAATAAGGCATTTTGTGTGTAAAAATGGCCAAAATTTACATTTTTGGGACATTCAAAACGGAAACACGAACATTGCCAGGTTTAAATTGCTTGCTTCGTTTTGTTGTCATATTAGATGTACAAAATATACAGAAATCTTATTTAGTATTTGAGTAAATATGTGACTGAAAATTCAAATTTCGCCTAATTTTCTTGTGTTAAAACTCAATAAATCAGACTTGGAATCTTTCAGTATATTTCATCAAAATCTTGTTAAGTACAAGACTGTAAAGTTTGATGTGTGTAGGTGCTACTTTAAAGGGTGATCTTTAAGTCCATATGGGAGGAAAATGCATTTTGAGAAAACAGCCTTTGAAGTTGCAATGTAACTTATAATATATAATATATATAATATCTTAGAGTTATATATAATATAACTCTAAGACTGCAAGTTGATAAAATAAAATAAAAATAAAATAAAGAAATATATTTTTAGGAGTAGATTGGACAATTTTGGACTATGTTTCCATATGAAAGTGCGTGTGCCAAGAGACCAAACTAACCAACGGAACAAAAAATTACCTTAAAGGTGCAACTTTTCTCTTGGAGGGTCCACCACCTGCTTCTTTTTGGACATTTTATTCTGTGTGTAAATGTATCTAGTAAGCATTTACTTACTTTTATTGCTCAAAAAAGAGAAAAAAAAAGTTTTAAAAATCATGCATTATTTCTTTCAGTGGGTCACCAATCCACAGATCAGAACCGCAACTTTTACTGTTGGCGTCACATGCTTGTCTCCATGGTTACAGATATGTTTTATTTTCAGTTTAACAATCCAGGAATTGCAATAACATCTCTATGGAGCCAGAAAGTTACACAGTGCACCTTTATGTGTCAAAACTTTCAAGTGGTAGAATATTGGATTTCTCAGGGAAATACGAAGCCAAGCCAGACCAGACCGAGCCAGACTGGAATCGATCTGTTTCCACACACTTTGCTCATACCATTTATCCTGTGTTGTCTGTCTGCAGGGTTTACGAGGAGAGGAATTCAGGTGGGAGCAAAGTTAGTCCAGATATTAAATAAAAGATGGCTCACTATAGAACCAGGCCTGAGGATAGATGCATTTGTAGACAAGGTCTAACAGTGGGATTTGAAAGCATTCAAAAACTAGTGGTGTAGTGTATATGTTGGCGTTTTTGATTCACCTTGAAAAAACAATTGCTGAAAAAATGTATTAACTGTTCAAAACATTGAGTAAACATGTGCTTATTGAAAACATTATTCTGTTTTAAGAGAAAAACCAAAGTGCTGGTGAAATGTGCTGAATAGGCTCCTGAGAGTCGAGAGACTAGCAAGAACATGTTTTTTAAAGTCATTGTTAAGCCCGCCGCACACTACAAGATAATTTACCTGATTTAGGACCCTTGAACGCAATTTTTAAGCTGCAACGCTCCTCGTGCGTGTGGCGTCCGAGCGACTCTGAGCTGCTCTGTCATATCGGAAATTCGTAACCGCAAAACATCGCCACGGCGACAGCCAGTAAGTGTTGTGTTACACTTTGTCTATTGTAAATCTTTACAGTATGATTTGCGGGATAAATAATGGTTTGTCTTATCTTATACACATATGATTCAGCAGCGTACCCGGACGTCAGCGATCTTGTTTCTTTTATTGAAATGGTTTAGATCAATATCGCGATTTAAAATGCACAAATTATAACACAATGATCCACAGGTGTCATAAATTGCAACTATATAGCAAAACAAAAGTATTATATGTCTTCTTTAATGAATACAATTAAAAAATGTTTCGTCAGCAAACAGCTCGTGTTCACCTGGTTGGGAATCACCAATGTAAAGAATGACTGTAGACCAATCAATCGCTCAGACAGACCATAAAGCCCCCCCCCCCTCGGCCCCTCTGCTCCAGCTGCTCTGTATACAGGAGACATGAGGCAATTAGCAGCTGTCATTCATTAGCATATCGGCCCATTGTGAGTCCAGCTAATGAGAATGGCTATAGCTATATCAGAGCGCAAACAAGATGTCCCTGAGGTAAGGAGTCATCGTGAGATCACAGAGCAAAAGTCCTCCAAGCTAAATGTTGTTCCGATTTCCACCACAGCTGTTCAGGAAACTGGCTCACGATTCCCAAATCAAACACATTTACGAGATAGATTTCCATGATTATGTTTGACAAGTTTTATAGGCTTGGTTTTATAGTGAAATGTGTAAGATGTCTGGGGCTAGTTGTAATTTTGATGGTGTCATGGGCGACCCCAATTGTTGAAAACGAAGGATAATTAAGTCTGAATACGTGTATAAAATGGCTATATGGGAGTAGGGCCCAGATGATTAATTGCTGTTTTGTTTTGTTTTTTTAATTAAATTGGCTGATTTTTGAATCTTGCAAGACATTGGCCAAAATGTCACCAATTTTGGACCAATGTTTTGATTAGTAAGCCCTTAGCTCCACCAACTTGAACATGTCTTAAGAAATTTTCAAGCCCTGAACCTATTAAATACAGACACTAAGCTTGTTTGACAATCCATACATCTATTTTTGATGGCTACGCAAAAGTTGACAGATGGCGCTAGCCCAAATCAGCCATAATTAGGATATAAACACATTTTTATCAACGTTGTCCAGCCAACTCCAGGTCATCCAATATGGACAAGCCATAGCTCATTTTAATTTATGATTTTACAACCTCTTTAGAAAAAACTAATGATGGCAGCCTGGGTCAGAGTTCAAGGGTTACAAGTGCAGTGTAGACTCATGTCCTGACGTGATTCATGTTTGGGACAGGTATTTTAAAGTGTTTTTTTTAAAGTATATTTACATCATAAAAATCTCTTTTTGGTTTATTATTAACAACATTAAAGTGGTTGTTAATGCTAAATACTCAACATCAGATGTTAATCGTAATCCCTTCACATAATCCCTTGACATCGGTATTGGCAACAAAAAAATCCATATCAGTCGGGCTGTAACTGGGAGAACGAGATCAGTTGGACCAGTTCCATGTGTAGTGCACACGGACTGTATAAAGAAGTGGACTAACTGAGTGTAACGTCACCCACAGTGTTCGGCTCTAGTCAAATGGAGGTCGTCGAGGCCAGAGCAGTTATAGGGGCAAATTTGGAGCCGAGTTCCGACTAGTATCATAACAACCAAAGAGCCAATCCGGAGCCAGGCTGTTGAAGGTAACGTCCCCTTTCCGTCCGCACCGCTGGTTTAGCAGGGAGCGGGCGCTTAGCAATGCTGTCAATCAAACCTGTTGCTAACACTAGCGAGAGCAACCTCAGGGAAAGAAGGCACCTGATTTGTTTTTAATGTTCATATCGAGCAACCTCGGGAAAGAAGGCACCTGATTTGTTTTTAATGTTCATATCTTGATACAGACAAAATAGCGAAAAAAAAAAAAAAATACCAGGATCATGTAGTGCGGGTTAATATTGAAATGTAAGACCAAAATGACGAAGCTCACTGCAGCAGTTACAAAGAGAGGGGAGACAATGTTTCAATAAATATAAAGTGAACTGAAGCCACAGTCGATGGAGCCGGAAGCGGACCCATACTCACATCCTATTTGGAACGCGACGGCTAGCAGGTTAGCTATGCATAGAAAGACAGTGGTGCAGTGTGTTAAGTGGTTGCCCAACAGCTAGACAGTATGCTATGTGAATTACAATCTTGTCCCATTGAATGTTGGAGAAAAATATGAAAATAATTAGTTGACAATATTGCTAAACCTTATTACAGAGACTGGCCTATTCTACATGTCTATAAAAGATAATTACATTTCCTTGTTGGTTTAGAAATAATTTCACATCAAATTAATGATGGCATCGCTGGAATGTGCAATGGAATGAGGATGCGTTTTACCTCGCTGTCAAGTCATTTAAACTATTTTGCCTTGATGAAAGCATGATTCAGCATGTAGTAACGATGGCATTGCTGGGATGTTGAAATTGTTCATCAGAAGAAAAGGACTCTGAAGGTGCTTACAGTAATGTGAACCTGTTAAACTTCCCTGTCACACAACAATAACACCACGTGACCAGCTGATGTTAGTTCCTGAAAGCACCCATGGGTGAAGTTTGGCTAGCGTCTCCAGTGTCACTTGCTAATCAAACCCAATAGTGACATAACACCTGCATTTCCACTATAGGATCAGAGCCAAAGTCAATGCCCTGTGCTGCTGTAGGCACCGGGCCAAACTAAAACTACAAACATGGGGTCTAAAGGGACAGCTAAGATAGAGTTGGATGGATACCAAACTTGTGTGTGATTCAATGTGACAAACACTACTACTCCCCACTCATCCCCCACTCATCTTGTATCATCGAAAAATTCTGTGTTGATGGTAGTTTGTGTTGTAGTCTTGGAGATTTTAGCACCACTGCAACCATTTACCTCAAAGTACATGATAAGTAAACACAAACAAAAAAAAAAAAAAAAACTTTCTTAAGAGCGGGTATAGCACTTGTATGGCGTATTAACTGCTAACACGTAACATATTTAGATCACCATGTTACCTTTTAATGTTTTGAAAATGCTATATTCGCAGAAAACATGGTATTAACATGTTTAATAAGTTTCACTTTTGTTTTTGACACTCTGAAGGAGAAGTGAGCAAAGGGAGGAGGAACTCAAGAGTGCTATGCCATTACGGTTGTCGTGCATTCTGCTAATTAAATTCTGCTAATGCAATTCTATACATCGCATCAGGTTTGTCAGGTTGTAGTTAGGGATGTCAAGACTAACTGGTTTTCCAATTGCTGTGAATATTTATGACCAAGGTAGGTTCGTTTTTGAACTTGTATGATACACCTAGACCTGTCACGATAACAAATTTTGAAGCATGATGCATAGCTACAGAGAAATATTGCAATAAACGATAAAACTGAAACAACTTTATGCCACTAATTAAAATTTAAATCATGCAAAATAACCCCAGTAAACCATTTCTAAATACACTGTTTGATTAAAAGACATGAGCTGCATACAAATAAATAGCAGAATGTACCAATAATTAGCCATAAAAGAGACTTATTCACCCCTCTACAGCTCAAATCTCTCATATTACAACAAAAATACCCAAAATATTCCCACTTTTGCAAAGAGAAAGTACTCACAATAAATACTGACCCTCAAAATATATTGTTAAGGTGGTAACGATAAATTGATATAGTAATTATAGTGACAGGCCTAGGTATACAGTAGAAACCTCTCCCAAGGCGCAATAGAGAGCACAACGTGAGTCACTCAGGTTGTGTGTTGGGCCTGTGTGTGTGTGGAGCCCAGCCATGCATTTCACATCATCAGTAAACTGGGAATGCAGTGCATCTTGGGACACCTGTTATGCCATACACAACATTATTAAAACAGTTGTAGTGGTTTTTAAGTCATCCTGTTTCGCTTGCGTTGCGTCTCTTTCTCTAGGCCTGTCACCAAAACAAATTTTACAGTGTGATATATTATGTAAATATTGAGGATAAATGATAATATTGAAACTAATTTCTGCCACTGGCACAATAACCAAAACCAGCGGTACGGGTTAGTCCATTTCTTTATACGGAGGAGAGACGAACGGGCTATTACCACTACTTTGAATCACATTAGCTCTGTTTGTTTTGCCGTGTTGTCGTTAGCAGAGAGAAAAAAGCGAATGCGCTAACTTCAGCCACATGTTTGCCTTTAAAGGACCATAGCTCAATTATTAAATCAATTTCAGAATCTATATAATTCCTTATTTTGCCTGGATCGTTTCTTAAGTTTAACTGCGCTACAACAATCAGGTGTGCATTTTAAGGATGCCTGTCTATTTCAATGTAATTATAAACCCATAAATTGCATATATTAGACTACATTGCATGAGATAAATCCTTAGTCACGTGACATTCGACTATCAGCACCGCCACACCTCTGGGTCCAGAAGAAATGCTGATGTCAGTTTGTTTTTTTCAATAATCGCCAATAATCATAAAATCGCAATATTTTCCCTCATAACAATAGTAACAAAAAAATGTTGTAAGCCTATATTTATGGAAAATTGCCGAGTGGAGCATGGATGACGCAGGCTTGTGGGTAGAGCATTGCACAGAATCTTAAAGCTAACTGTAAGGAGGGTTCAAATAGGGCCCGGGAGAGACACAAACCTGACTCTTATTTGGCCTCCTGCTTGTTTCCATGGAAATGTTGTTCCTTTGGCTATAATATTCCACAGTATTTGCACTTTGCACTGGATATTTCTTTCTTTGAATTAGCCAAGTTTTACAGCCCACATCACATTCTAGACCACATTTATAGCACCACCATTAAAACATACAAGTTTAGCAGCTAAAACCTTATTTAAACTTCTCTACCCCTCAGTACTCAAGTGTCCAAAAAGTACTTCAAAAAGTCATAGTACATATGTCCATCATCTAGAAGCATGTAAGTAAAAGCAAACTTTTACTGTCCACTGCACAGTACAGACATTTCTTTCCAGCTGCCATACTCTCAGTTCATAACATCTTAACCGACTCTCCGTCTCCCAGAGCATTGCCCCCAGTTTTTAAGAGAGTTGTTGAAGAAAGTTGCAGCCAGTCCGATTCCGTTCAGAGCCATTGAGTTTTGAATGTATTTTATTTTTAACATGGCAGACAGCCGAGGCTAGAGGCTTTCTGTCCTTTGTCTGCCCAGTCGCCCAGAAAATTCTCAGATGACCTTCGAATTATTTGTCAGTGTCCTCAAACTTGGGCGAAAGATTCAACTTCAGCTGTTAAAGTCAAAGAGCAAAATGAGTGTAATAGGAAAAAACAGCGGTAATGGACAACATTGATGTAAATATGAAATCTAACACAAATCTAGTACATTGTAAGTCCAAACAACTACTACAACTACCCCAACTACAATTACTATGAGTACAACAACAATTACTACAAGTGCAGGTACTACTAGTACTACAACTATGACTACTACAACTTGTACTATTACAACTAGTACAACTAATACAGAGAATAGACTTTAAAGCAGCTCTGCTTGTTACAAGTCTCACCATGGCCTAGCACCGAAGTACATCTCCCACATTTTAGTGCCATATGAACCATCTCACACCCGGCCTCCTGCTGGTGCCCAGAGTCAGGACTAAACTTGGGGAATCAGTGCTTCAGTTTTATGCAGCTAAAACTTGAAACATTCTTCCTGAAGATGTGAGACAGGCCTCTACTCTGACAATGTTTAAATCCAGGCTCAAAACGGTTCTGTTTAGCTAAGCATATGACTGAAAGGTTTTTATTCTGCACTCTTATCTTTTAATGTTAATTTTATGATGATTATTTATGATTTGATTTGTTTGTATTGTGATTTTAATGTCGTTTTTATTCTGTAAAGCACTTTGAATGACTTTGTGTACTTTGTGCTATGCAAATAAACTTGCCTTGCCTTACTACAAGTACTACTACCACTACAAATACTACTAAAGCTACAAGTAATATCTTCAAGTACTAAATCAACTAGAACAACTATCAAAACTAGTACAAAAATAACTACTATAAGTACACCTACTGCACCTATTACTACTACAATGACTAATAATACTGTAACTACTAACTTATATTACAACGAATACCACTACAAGTATTACTACTACTTAAAATGTAGTGAAAAAGGTTGTTTTAGCACATTATCCCCTCTATTCACAGTCTATATTTATACTCATGCCTACTTCACAGTTCCTCTCCACACTTGCATACAGTATATATTATATACAGGTAACATGGCACCATCAGTGAGTCACTCTGCACCGCAGGCTAATCGCAGCTACAATCTCACCTACAATCACACTAAAGGTTTCTGTTATCTATCCAGCTACGCTATGAAACTCTCTGACAATACCTCAAGAATCCCACAACTATGCCCTATCTCTCTCCCTTATCAATTCAAATGCCCGCACTGCCACTATCAAAACGGATGTCGGATTTGTGTGCACTGGAAAATGCCATGTTAGGTATGAAGTTCTCCGTGTTGAATGCATTGCAAACACTAGAAATGATAAAGCATGGGAAAAGTTAGAGGTAAATACTGATAGCATATGTATTCATGGGCCACTGTTATAGTTTTTAATGGAATCTAAAACTTGCTAAAATTTGCGATACATAAACAACAAATGCATACATAAAGGCGTAAATGAAAAAAAGATAAAAAACAAAAACAAAACAAAATGGCCGCCATTGTGTAAAAAATGACCTAATAACTTTATTACACAAAAAAGGGCAAATTACATGATGGTTAATGGCAAAGCTCTCGGGTTTTCGTCTCCGCATTTAACAGGAATACAAGTAAAAGTGTTAGTACTTCAGGTGCGTGTACTGATTTTTTGTATAGTTTTACTCACGTAACAAAAAAGTTGCAACACTTCAACCGTGACAGTTAGTACTACAACTACTACTAATGCTACTACTGGTAATACAGTTTCAACTAATAATACTATACTTTTACAGCTACTGCTAGTCCTACTACTGCTGCTAACACTGCTAATGTACTACCGTGTACTACTGTTTACGCTAAATGTTTCTATGTTGAAACTACATCACCTGTTTACAACTGGTTTGCTTTTCATCAATTATCAAATACACTTAATTGCATGGGTTTTAAATCATTTAACGCTAACCTGTTTTTGTTATTCGCTTGCATTTACCCCTTTAATTCCAATTCCAAGTGTCCAAATTACGATAACACTTGAGACAAACGCTCCATTTGTCCCAATCGAAGTAGCCATCGCGCTGAGTAAGAGAAACATTACCGTGGTAAATAAAGCAGAGATGTTATCCGCAGGGGTGGACTTCCAAGCCTTCCCCTCCTCAGCCTCTCTCTCCCCAGCCGCCACGTACCGCCGGGGGGGCCAGGGCCAGGTCTTAAGAGCCTCCATTGGCTGGTCGATAAAGCAGGACATGCATGTGGTCAGGTGAGCTGAGCAAGCGCCAGTCGGTAATAGCCATCTGAGGTAGTTAATGAAGCAAGAATGTTTAAGTTATCAAGCAAAGTAAAGATCACCTCTAAAAAATGGAAGATGGTATTAGCGCGGAAAGGGGTCATGGTTAAACATTGATTTTTGGAGACACTACAATAAATGAAGCCTTGCACAGTCGGCTAATACGGGCAGTGGCAGCTTTCAATATACGAAAGCTGGAACAATACTGTATATTTTGGGGCTTAGTATTTATCATGCGTGCATTTTCTTTGCAATAATGGGGAGATTTTTGTTATTTTAGTTGTAATATTTGCGCTGCTTTATTGCTTTTGTGTCAGTGGCATAAAGTAGTTTCAATATTATCATTTTATTCTTCAGTCTCTGCTTCAAAATGTGCTATTGTGCCAGGCCTATTCACACCACATCCACGCAAAAGGTTCTGGTAGAGAGCCCATCGCCCACTTGTCTTCCTGGATATGTTATTGGTTTGTCCAGAACGTTCCACTGTAGAGCATAAAATATTTATTTTGTAGACAAGCAGGTGACATCACTAGGACAAATTACAGGTCAGATTTGTGAAGAGGCGAGCCAGCTCACTGTAAAATTGCATGTTTTTTTTTTTTTAGCAATATAACTCATTTAATTAAGTAAATGCAAGACAACAATCCATTGGAACATTCCAAAGCAAAACAGATACAAGAAGGTGGTGGACCCTCCTCAAGAAAAGTTACATTGTGCACCTTTATGTCTTGCTCAAGGACACAACAACATCATGCATTGGTAAGAGCTGGCCTCAAACCACAATTTTCAGTTATAAGAACGCCGCTCTACCCTTTGATTGGAAGGCAGCTCACTGTATGGATCTGACTTAAACGTTATCTAAATTCCTGGGGGAAAAAAGCTATATAGGATGGGTGGGGACTTGGCAGGTGATTGGCTGAGAGGCAAAAACGTCATGCTGTGATTGGCTGACAGCAGCAAACAGCGGGGAGGAACAAGGTAATGCATTCTTTCCAGTAGAGTTAGCCTAAAAAACAAATAAAAACAAATAGCAAGAAAACCTAGCAAGAGTGCTATCACTATCAAGACAAACATTTGGTCACCGCTACATCGGCTAACAGCGGGGGCACAGCCATTTGCTCAAAGCGGCATTATCGTAATAAGAACATGCATTACAGCAGCCGGCTCTCAACAGGAGGCTAATGATAATCAGACTTACACTACTGTCCACCCATCCATCACGCTGTGGGGAGTCGGACATAGAACCGACAACTCACCCGAGACGCAATCCAGAAGAGAGCGGAGAGCTTTAAGTTTTTATAGTGTGGATAAGGGCAACAAATTTTCAGAATTACGTTCATGCTGGCTTTCCATGACTTTGCTTATGTGGGCTATACAAGAGTACATGGGGTGGAACTTCTTGATGATTGTAGATTTAAGGTTAGAGTTGAGTCATAGAGTCTTAAAAGTTTATGATGTAACGCTTTAGCTTGCTTAAATGTGCGCTATGTAACTTTTCTGATCTGCCGGCTGCTTCAGCTATTTGTTAACGCTTTGCTTAAAACGTTAAGCAAACACGGTATGGCATTAAACTTATCTATCCTGCATTTGTACCATGATGTCTGCTTTATGGCAAGCTATAAAATGTTGTAAACTGCCATACTGTGGAACTTTCTAGGCAGGCAATAACATTTCCATGAAGACAAGCAGATGGCAAAACTTGAATCTGATTCTAAAATCTAAAACATATTTAGTGTTCTTATTTAGAGTTCTTGAACTTTTTGCTACATAGTTCCTTACATCTTCCGACATGTTAGTGCCATATGAACCATCTCACACTCTGAGGACTTCAGGGACCGGCCTCCTGCTGGTGCCCAGAATCAGGACTAAACATGGGGAATCAGTGTTTCAGTTTTATGCAGGTAAAACCTAGAACAGTCTTCCTGAAGATGTGAGACAGGCCTCTACTTTGACAATGTTTAAATCCAGGCTCAAAACGGTTCTGTTTAGCTGTGAATATGACTGAAAGGTTTTTATTCTGCACTCTTCTCTTTTAATGTTAATTTTATATGACTGAAAGGTTTTATTCTGCACTCTTCTCTTTTAATGTTAATTTTATGATGATTATTTATGATTATTTATGTTATGATTTGTTGTATTTCTTATTCTGTAAAGCACTTTGAATTACTTTATGTACAAATTGTGCTATACAAATAAACTTGCCTTGCCTTACATCTTGCTTCATGAATGAGATGTCTTCAGTTGAACACTGAATGAGAATTTGTGTCCAAACTTTTGACTTGTAGTATAATTCTGTAGCCCCGATGACACAACTTCTGAACAGATTTCTCACGCAAGTAATAAACTCACCTTTACAACCTCATTCACACAAGTCCTATCAAAAACACCAAGCACCCATCAACTTCGCAATCACGGCTAATCTATCCTTCTCTGTTCGTTGTAAAAAACCTGTGCGTGATTTTAATGAGAAGTTCTGCACACAGATATGGCTGGCAGCTGGTCGTTATGGCGTATCACCTCGGCACCATCACTCACGCAGCGCACGGGCAAATTGAGTAACTGATGAGCCCTCAATCAAGGCCCGCACTCCCGCTGTCAGAGAGAGGAGAGGCAGGTCCCCCATCACCTCCCCACGGGCTACAGAGACTGAACCACGAGGAAGGAGTGAAAGGCAGTTTGAGTTATGTCGCAGGTCGATGATGTAATTGGGCATTGATGGAGGAATGGAAGGATAAGCAAATGCAGGGTTAGGGATTGACATAATTGTCTGAAACTGGAGTCTGCATTTGACCTATTATCTAACTGTAAGTTGACACGGTGATGTCGTGGTTTTTTGTTTTGTTTTCATGGCCAATGCTGATACCAATTGTTTAGAATCCAAAGAAATCAATAGCTGATAGGCCATTATTTTTGTTTTTCCCCAAAATTATGTGATTTAAATGTAATACAAACTCGCCTACATCCCGTTTTAACCACAAATATTTAAGAGAACAGTGTAATCACATTTTGTGCAGTACACCGTTTCCCCTAGTGTGTTTCTAAAGCTTTATACATATACTTTAGGCAGCAGATCAGCCCAAACTAAATATTGGCCTGTGCTGGCGATTTAAGGCCAACAGCTAAAAAGTCCAAAATAATATGTCCAAATAATAACAGACAATATAAATATAGATTCTAACCATATAGCACTTTACACCAAGGAACCACTTACATTTACATCCCTACACTATATGTACACACTCAAAACAAGGTGGGTTACGAGTCTTGCCCAAGGACACAACAGTATGCACTGGTAGGAGCGTGGATCAAACAACAAGCCTGTGGATGAACACTGCAGCAACTTGCTTGAAGTATAATCTGTAAGAGACGCAGTATCAGTACATTCTCGGGCTGGTCTTGAAGTTGCAAGCCTCTGGTTCCAAACGAATTCCACGCCAATAAACCACAAGTGGAGATTGTGTCATATTTTAATGCGCACATCTCCTAATCGGTGAAATTGCTCCATCACCATTGCAAGTTCATCCACCCTCCATCTAGTGACCTATTTCTCTGTGTATGAAATATTCACAAATGCAAAGTTTAGAAAGGTTATGACCATGTTCAAGGAGCTAAAGGCTAATAATTCAGTCATTTGGTGTCGACGTAATGGATTTGCTACTAGAGTTTGCACTGGAGTCGAACCGTTTTCACCCATCAACTTAAACATGCCCTAAAGCACAAGATCTAGGATGGGTCACCAAACGCTACACTTTGATCACGCAACGCTCCTGAAAAGTTACTCGTGTGGTATTTAAGGATGGGTCAAATGCAGAGGAGTAATTTCCTTTTGAAGGTGCACTATGTAAGTTTCTCCTGCCTGTCTCCATGGAGAAGTTATTGTTTTTTCCAAGAATGCTGAATAATATGGCATTAAGCTCATCTCTACGGAGACCAACAGGACCTGTCAGGCCAAAATACAGGTCAGGTCGATGGAGAGGAGATCCCGTTCAAAGTTTGGATGCATATTTCTCAAGATTTTTTCAGCAACGCCTGTAACTGAATAAACATTTGATAGGACTTAAATGCCATACCGTGAAACATCCAAGACAAAGCAACATCATCTCCGTGAAGTCAAGCAGGCGAAAAATTCCGCAACCTTATCTCCCTAGAGTTTACCAACACTATGCCCTAAGAACTGGGGGGTCTCCAAGAACAAATTCCATCATTTAACCCCTTCCTCACTCACTCACCCCTCCCTATATTCCCTTAGCATTTTCAGGCCATCTTACTCCCTCATCTCCTTCATCCATCTCCTCTTATCATCCTTACACTAGTGACTCATGCTCTACTTGGCCGTGCACATCTTCCCTGCTGCACTCTGCACTTTCACAATCACAATGGTCTCACAGATAGCATGTTGGTACTGTATGTTCCACTGTACTCCCCAGGGAATGTGATGTACACTATGGGGTTAACACCAGATTTGTACAAGAAAGAAGAAACAAAAATGGAGAACTGTGCTGCTTCTGTGGATAATGTAGATATGGTGGAAGATTTTAATCGGAAATTGAACTGAATTTAGTATTTAGTAGTAAATAAACAAATTGTATGACTTCTTTACAAAGGTAGACATGTTGATATTAGTTTGGGGCATTGCATGGACTTCACAAAATCCATGGAATACTCACGATAACAAATGAGCTTCAGTAGATAAACGAAACACTTAATGAGTCATAGGAGTTATTTATTCAACCTTCTACAGCTCAAACCTTAGTACAGCCATATTGTGCCGTAGTACAGAAAAATAACAAAAAGTTCCTCACTAGTACAAAGAAAATTATTGTTTGATTATTTTTGCACGGTGGCTGAGTGTCTACAACTCTTGTCTCACAGCCAGACGTTTCAAGGTTCGACTCCCAGAGTTTGCACGTTTTCTTGTGTTTGGGTAGGTTTTTCCAAGACTAGCTCAAGATATGGAGATGGGTCCCCCAGGCATGTCACAGTGGTGCCCACTGCTCCTGACAAGGTGCCCCAGCGGCATTGAAAGATGGGTTAAATGCAGAGGGCAAATTCAGCTACAATAAAGTGTTTCTTAAAGAGGAAGTATTATGCAAAATCGAGTTTTTGGAGCTTTCGACCATGTTATAATGTTGTTTCCTCATCAAAAACATGCCTGAAGAGGTTTTATATGTCATCTATGCATGTTTGAGTAATTTAGCGATCTCTCCTGGGCCCTACTTGAAGCAGTTAATATCCCATAGAAGTGTAATACCCATTATATCATACTGTGAGGCTTATTTTGTATTAATAACTTGGTTCCTATTATAACCATATACTATACCATATTTTTGGATAGACGAGTAACAAAGAGTTATCCACTAAACGCAAAATTGCCACTAGAGCTCCTTATCCAAACCACCATATTTTTGGAAATATTTCGTAAGAAACTGTTTTGCAAAGACTCTGGCCTCTCTGATCCCTTATTACTGTCTTATCACCACCCTCCCCTGCAACTCCCTAACAAAATCACATCCACACACCCATTCAAACTATAATTGAATAATACTCATATGGGATACACAGACATAATGTGTAATTTTCTCAATAAGAGCTTGGCCACCATGCTGCGCGCAATATATACGCTCCCGGAATAGAACCAGCACCCTGGAGTTACCCCATACAGCAGTAATATACAAGCAGGACCCCAAGTGGGAGGCAAGTATTAGAGGCAATCTCATCTTTTGTTTTGTCTAATGCTTTTTACACGATTTTCATTTTGCCTGGCTCGTAATTCAAGAAATCCAAACAAATAGAATTAATTAGCGAGGATAATTTGCAGAATAACTGGGTTAGTGTGATACTGGAAATCAGGTTGGTTGGTTTTCTCGAGGGGAATGAGGAAATAGTGGGGGAAAGATGTGTTTTGTAATGATAAATAATGACGAACAATATTAAAATGCAGTTTGTAGCATAGTCTGTATATGTAAATGGATAACCTGCTAGCCGCTGCGTTCCAAATAGGACGTGAGCATCGGCGCGCTTCCGGCTCCATCAACTTTGGCTCCAATTCACTTTACATTAGAAAACTGTCAACCATCTCTCTGTAACTGCTGCTGTCAGGCTTTTTTGTTACTAACGCAACTATCCAGTGCATTCCACTGTCTTGCCGGTTTAAGAGTTTAACGATTATATCACAATAATTATTAAAGTTGCTGATAGTTTAAAAACGTTATGGATATGAATAATTCTCTTTAATATTAAGAACACATTTCATATTTAAACTGTTATAGTAGTGTACTTTGTTATCAATGAAAACAACAGTGATCTAGAAGAGATCATCACGGATAAGTAGGTTTGTTCTGCACATTCTGATGATACAATGTCAATTATATAAAACATCCCACAAACGATTATTGTCAACCCTTTTTATCACGATAAACGATACCATTGTTTATTGTCCCATCCCTAAGCCTGATATCAATGTTTCTCTAACTGTCACAGAATACTGGACTCACCCATTACCTCCAAGACTCACCGTGATAGACCATTAGCAAACCTAACCAACCACTTTTCCAACCACTGACTCTGCACCTTGAAGGCCGAGCAGCTGATTTAGCGTCCAACCACTTTAAAATGGACCAATTTGCCACGCTTTTAGCACCCACCCCACCCTTAAGCACTTCTATTGTCCCAGTGACATGAGAGACTTTGTTAGCTTACGTCGCGCTAAATCCATCCGGCTCTCTTCTCCGGGTCAGATACGGCTGAGGTTTGGCCTGCCTTACAGGGACCAGAATACAGCCTCTCTCGAGCCGCTACTATCAGCAGTAGTTATCAACCCGTCACACTGCGGGGCCAAGATAAATCTAACCAATTAAAATTTAAATTGGTGTGTGGCTCGACGCGACTAGCCTGTTTCCGAGCATCTCTTGGCGGGCTAGAGGTGGAGGAAGAGAGGCGGACACAAGGAAGCAATGGGAGACAAGCTAAGGAGGATAGGTCTTAGTTTGAGGGAGGGGTGAGTTAAACAGGAGTCATGCAAGGAATGCTAATGTTTTGGAAGAAAAGTGGGTTAGAGTTAGGCCTGGGTGATATGGCAAATGAATAAAGATAAATATTTACATGAAACTTTTTTTTTTTTTCCATTTCAGTTAAATTTAATACTTAAAGGCCAATATTAGGCTATTTTCTGATCTATGTTATAATGTTCCTCATCACAAACTTACCCGTGGTTGTGTTTTGTTTCATTCACACATGTTTAATGCACAAATCCTGCATATTTAGGCACAGTTCTTCTCTCAAACTGAAAACACTCTGCTCCACCTTGTGATGTCATGTGGTATCACAGGAAGTTCTCCACCGTGTGTTTAAACTCCATACACCTTCACAAGAATCATTTAGATAATTTCAGGCCTGGAGTTGCCATTCTCTACTGAACTAAAGGTAAAAGGTAACTGTTTTGAGGAGGTAACAACATTCTAATATGGTTCAAAGTCGACAAGAGTTAATTTGTGTCTTGCCCAAGGACACAACAACAGCATTCATCGGTGGACGCTGGATTAATTAATAGTGATATTGGTTTGCCCACTAACATGGAGTTTGCAAGTTCAAATACCGCTTTTGCCAACGCCTGCAAGTGTGAATGAGTGAATAGCAGGTACCCATTAATAATTATATAAATATGTTAAAAAGTAATTGATTAAAAGTACAGTAGACGTTATTATGCAAAACACTAACGCGCATCTTTCTATGGACATATTGACTCGCTAGCATTATCATATCAGTTATTCATAATACGCAGTGCAAGGCTAAAGTATTCAGAGCTAGCTAACACCCGCAGTATTACATTTGTTCAAGTGAGTGGACTTAGCTGAACCATGACCGTGATGAGAAGGTGGGATAACTCCAGACGTGAGTGTTTGACAAAGACTTGGAATCTTTCTAACAAGGTACTTTGAGCCAAAAACCAGAACGCGTATACCAGACCACCACAGTAATAGTTTTGAGAGCTGTATTTTAAAGATTTATTTGGTATAAACCATAATTGTCACAGAGCACTAGCCTGTTTTAGTAGTTACTGTGCAGAAATCCCCTTCACAAAACCAGACATTTTAAACTGGTAGAAATACACGTTATTAAGAAGAAATATTGAAGTAATACTGATAGAATTAAATTTGGGGTCAAGAAGGGGAAAATTGTGGTAAAAGATGGAAATTAGCCCATATTCTGTTAGCTAGCTTTGTCTGGCTTTTATAACGATATATATTGCTGTACTGAGGCCGTTAGTGAAAAAAAAAATAAAGTACTTTTGAGTTTTTAGCAATCCTATTAACAACCATCATGATTGTAATCAACATTCTAGAAATACATACTGTTGTTGTGTCTTAGGGCAACGCACTTTATCCAGCATTTATAGTGAGTGAAGCAGGTTAACTGAGGCTACTAATAACAGCTGCTACCATTGAAGTTGGTTAGTTGAATTGTCAAGGCAATTTAAGTATATATAACATTGTGGCCAAACCTCCTTGTCAAAGCCTGATCTCGTCAGATCTCAGAAGCTAAGCAAGGCCGGGTCTGGTTAGTACTTGGATGGGAGACCGCTGGGTAGGCCTGCCAAGATAATTACTATATCGACTTACTGTTCAATACATGACAGATAGAACAATATTTACTGTGGTACTTTTTCTTTGTACTAGTGGAAAATAGTTTGTTGTTTTTGTGTACTACGATGAGGTTTGAGCTGTAGAAGGTCGAAATATGTACTGACACATTATAGACACTAACTACTTAAGTGTTGCATTATATTATTCGTTTATTGCAGTTCATTTTTTTTAACAATCTTGTACATTTAGAATACGTTTTGGGGGATAGAGCAAAGAAAAAATATAAAATCTTTCAACTGGACAAAACATTGTAGGAGTGAAGATGTTTTGATGCTCATCCAAGCCACTTCTTCAGTGCTGGTATAGGTGTGAAATCACTCATTAGGGGCTTGAATGACTATAAGTAGGACTCAGGCACAGTGCACACTTAGGGTAGCACAATAGACCTAGCCTACAAACAGAAACTGTAAATATTAGGTGTTTTGAGTTTCTGTGTAGCTAGCTCCTCCCCTCATATAGATATAGGGCAGTGTTCACCGGTAATCTGACCAGAACTGAAGAAGCGGCTTGGATGAGCAGCGAAACGGCTTCACTCCTACAACGTTTTGTCCAGTTGACAGATTTTATATTTTTTCTTTGCTATGGATCAGACCTGGACGACTGTGGGATTACACAGATACCTTTTGGGGGATAATTCTGCTTCATAGTTTGGTTTCATTCTTATTTATCGTCTATATTTACTTCAGCAATATATCAAACTTCAAAATTTGTTATCGTGACAGGCGATATGGTCCCAATGGTATTCCCTACCAATGGGAATACCAGGCGCCAATGGCAAAACTGTTGTTGTGTCCTTAGGCAAGACACTTCACCCACCTTGCCTAGTGTGTGTGTGAGTGTTGTCATTAGGAAAAAAACCAAAAAAAAACCAAAAAAAAAAACTCGTCACATTTGAAATCTGATGAAAACTCGCATGCCTAACATATAACACAAGACATATATTCCGGATGTGAACTCAAACTACATCAGATCTCCTTAAGTCTAGTGCATTTTCAAACATCCTCTTTCTTTTTCCTACTGGGGCAGCTGCTTCCCTCTTCCGCTCATTAATCAATCACAACAGATCTAAGCCAGCCTGGAGCACAGTCCTTTTATCAGGGCCCATATTGACAGTGTTACTGCAGTGCCACTGCCCACTCCAGCTCACACGTTATCTTGGCTAAATAAATCTATTCAGATGTCAGATGTTTTTTTGTTTTTTTTGTTGGATTTTTCAGTGTCCAGATAAAGTGCTTTGAAATGGACCACTCTGTCGTTGCAAATAAGATCTCAACTAGTGCTGAGTGCTGAGTTGAAGGATGTGTTTGTGACTGTTGTATGGTTGACTGAAATTGGTACTACACTGAAAAAAAATAAAAGAATGTCTCGTAAAAATGTTAAAATTACTTCAGTACTTTAGATTTATTAAGTTAGTTGCTTAGTTATAATAAAATGTGTACATATTGTAGATTATAAATTAGATGAATATTTGAAAAATACAATTAGCCTTGATCATGCTAGTGATTGATTTTAATAAACTTTTTCATTATTTAAAAAAACAAACAAACAAACAAAACTTTAAATATAAAAAAAATTCATCCCACTCTTTTTTGATCTTAAAGAAGAAAAATCTTAAAGAAGAAAAAAAAAAAGTGAAATGTACAATATGTATACTGTATACAAGTATATTTACTTTTTTCTTGATTTCACTGAGCTGCTCATAATACATAAATAAATAAATAAGACAATGATTAAAAAAATGTGAAAAAAATACTACTAAGTAAATAAATAAGTCAGTCATGTAAACTGTAATATGTATGTATGTATGTATGTATGTATGTATGTATGTATGTATGTATGTATGTATGTATGTATGTATGTATGTATTTATTTTACTTTATTTATTTATTTTTTATTTATTTTTCCTGGTTGCCAATCCAAATCTGAGTTTCCATTCCATGCGGGACATTTGCATTAACTGCTCTGCTTTCGTTGCATAGATAGGTCTTTGATCCATGACCAGCGCTCAACCTCTCTCTCCTCCTCCTTCTCTTTGAACCGTGCCCGTCCAAGCAGAACGACAACGCTACACTAGCGTCTCTGTGTACCAGCCCTCAGCCCGTGCTAACACAATGCTTTGGTGTACTCAGCCATGATTCAGACGGCAAAGATAAACATTAGAGTGATAACCTTAGTAATGCCCAGCGAGACTTAAAGTGCAACAGAAAGGAGTATGTGCAGGCAGATATGGCCAGAGAGCTGCTGCTGGGGAGCTGATAATGTTCGCATAAGGTTAGCATTTGTAAAGACATGAAATTGTGAAAGAAAAGCGCATTAAACCATGTCCGTCAGACAAGCAAAACAGTTCATTCAGAAAATTTGGAAGTTTTATTATGCAGCAGTTAAAGTATTACACAGTTTGAACTGATATTTTGGCAAAACGTTTTAGAAAGTGTTCCCAAAAGGTCACTAAAAGAATAATAAATAAATGTCAATTCCATGTCACAACCTAAGCTGGCCAGCAAGATAAATTGTCATGATATTTTTCACAAGTTCACAAACAGTTGAGATTGCTCAGGCCACCAGAGGTTCAGACCAATCACAGAGCAGCATTGTGGTTTGGACGGAGCCAAAGGTGAAGCGCCAAAACCAACCAAAACAAAGATGGCGCCTATTTTAATAGACTATTTTGTATTTGAAAGAAACGTGACGCCGAAAGTGCTTTGTGCATTTGTGGACAGGAAAGATATCTTGATGTTCCACCTTTTCACAATCACTTTCTGTGAGACCGTTCCAGATTGATAATGTGCAGTTCAGAATGCTTCAAATATCAGTCTGGTAAATATCAGTCACTCACTCATTCACACCATAGACTGTATATATAAATGGACATAGCTAACCTACTAGCCGCCACGTTCCAAATAGCAAGTGACCATGGCCACGCTTCCGGCTCCATCGACTCTGGCTCCAATTCACTTTACATTGAAAAACTGTGGGCTCTCTCTCCGGAACTTCTGCTATCAGGCTCGACATTTTGGTCTTAAAATGTTCGTATTAACCCGCTCTACATGATCCTGGTATTTTTATTTCACTATTGTGTCTGTAAATCAAGATAAGAACATTAATAACAGACAAATCAGACGCCTTCTTTCCCCGAGGTTGCTCCCACTAGCGTTAGCAACAGGTTTGATTGATAGCATTGCTAAGGGAAGGGGCATTACCTTCAACAGCCTCGCTCCGGATTGGTTCTTTGGTTGCTATGATACTCGTAGTCAGAATTCCAAAGGAACTTGGCTCCAAATTCGCCCCTATAACTGCTAGCTTCAACGAGCTTCATTTGACTGGAGCTAACGCTATGGGTGACGTCACACTCCCTCACTCCCCACTTCTTTATGCAGTCTTTGACTGGACTAACGCTATGGGTGACGTCACACTCCCTCACTCCCCACTTCTTTATGCAGTCTATGATTCACACACACACTCATACACCAGTGGACACAGACACTGGAGGCGAGGGGGGTTAAGAGTCTTGCCCAAGGACACAACAGCAGCATTAATCTGTGGATCTGAGCGCAAAAATGTTTATGTCGAGAGCAGGATTCAAACCACTGACCTTTCAAATCAAATCAGAGGACGAGCACTCGTGATGGTCTGTCGACCATTATTTATTAATTTGGCCTCACAACTGGATTCGGAAGTCAACTGCAAACTGTATCTACGAAACAATACAAAAAAAAACCAAAAAAAAAAAACAGTTTTACAATGAGACAGCCATGTGACCAGTCAAGCTAACACATTTATTTCACTGCCCATAAATTAGCACCTAAGCTTCAACACATACACTCCTTCAACACCTCATAGATACGTAGCGTTTGAGCGATAGCACTGGAATGGTACACACTGAGTAAGTCCTGGGGAAGAGACGCCCCTCATTTTTCACTGTAGCTTTGCCCTTCTGATTAATACCCATCCTATACTCACACATCCATCTTTCTAATGACACCACTCTTATCCAAACTACTATGTAAATACACCATCCGTTAGCTCATACGGAGAGGTGCCAAAAGCGGTTGAGCGTATCCGCGGAATATACAGCTCTGGAACTGATCAATCAATGAGGATCAGTTTGCGGAATTTGAGCAAAAAGTGTCTTGCCCCGGTACAGATAAATTGTACGAGCAGCTCTTGAGGAAAAAATAAGTCCGCTGTGTGATGTCTACACCTAATTGTAAAACATTTTATTGTCGGATAATCAGGAAGTGCACATTAGCGTAATATTTTTTGTTAGCTTTACTGGCATTAGCTTTTGTTTCTGAGAGTTGCGGAATTTTTTTTTTAAAAACTCATTGCGGTGAATAATTAGAATGTTTGGAATGCATAAGGTAAGTGAGGAATAAGTTTGGAAAACTGTTTCAAATGAACTAGTTATGCTTTTCACATTTTTAAGATAGGTACATAAATAAATAACTATTTCACACCGCACGTGCTGGCATAAACATCGGCGCCTAATGCAATTTCACACTAACTTCTTGTTTGGAAAATAAAACCGCACAGTAAAGCAAAGGAATGGTTTTCAAAAGGCCAATGAGCTTTAGAGACTTTCTGCGTCATTTGTTTTATACACTGAAATGATAGCAAAATTCCATTATCAACAGTGTACAGAGCACAGGGTGGGTTGATGCTCGGTAAATAGAGGGTTTTGCATTGTCGTGCGTCTATGGCCCTCGAGATAAACTATACCGTGCCACAGGTGAATGGGGCTGGAATGTTGAGTGCTAATGAAAGCTGTAGTCCTTGGAGAAAAAAGCCAGAACTCTTGAAAATAAAATGGAGGTTTGTTTACTAAAGCACAAAGCTGAATATATTCTATGGGCAATTTGAATTTTCAACTAGGACATCAAAAATGTGTCAATATTTAAGTGGGTATTATGCAAAATCAACTTTTTGGACCATGTTATAATGTTTTTCCTCATCAGAAACATGCCTGAAGAGGTTTTAGATGTTATCCATACATGTTTGGGTAATCTCGTGATCTCTCCCTCCTCTTCAAACCCTCCTTTTGGTTAGCAATGCGATTCTGTCCACAAGCCTGCGTCATCCATGCTCCCATACAACGATTATCCATAAATATACAAAAACATGTTACAAAATAATACACTACAACTTCACAAACTTGACGTAAATTCATTAGTGAAATGCACTGCGATTGTGTTATGACAGCGCTCTGAAGGGGGAGTGACTTAGTGCGAGGAGCAAAGGGACTTTGCTTTGAGAAACTTATTAATAATATATTGTTTTCAGCTTATATGGCATTTTCAAAACAATAAAAAGGTACCACGGTGATCTATATATGTGTTAATACCCCATAAACGTGTAATACTTCTACTTAAAATTGTCTGCTTAGTAGTTATGCAAAATCTAATATACAATTTTATGTGTGATACATGGACCTCAACCAAGACATGTAAAGGCATGTTTAACACATTTCTGATGAATTTCAAAAATATGATGTGATGGGAGAAAAAGGTAAATAATACATACTGTTGGACCAGACTCGATTCTTTGTCATGACTTAACATCAGAGTGAGAGTAGGGACTAAGTGGACTGTTTTTCCACTCATTATTCAAAATTTACAATGTTGTGACTGCCAAACTGCGCAAATGGCCTCTCCGACCATAAACAAACACACACACCACATTTACAAATTGGGTGGGTGACGTGTCTTGCCCAAGAACACAACAACAACATGCATTATAGTGGTTAGAACTGTAATGGAACCGCTTACAAGACTCTACCACCCACCACTGTAATCTTGACTGAATTAGGTCAGAATCTGGAATAGCACCTTCTATTTTGACATTATGGAGAGGTGGGCCGCAGCTAGTTGATTCTGATTGAGTGACTGATGGTCGGGGAGGCAGTGGGCGTTGTTGTCACGGCGACAGTGTCAGAGCTGGAAGTGGTTCAGACTGGGCCTACGCACTTAAATGGAGTCAAACCCAATCACCACAATGGAACATATCAAACACCAGATACATGAAAAATATGAAAAGAAGAAGAATTTTCTTAATTGTTTGACAGAATGACAGAGGAAAAAAGGTCGTCCGGGTGCAGGCATTAGTCATAAGAGGATTATCCCTCTTGTTCTACAGAGAGCAAAGGATTAAACAGTGAGTTAAGGTCATGACACTAGTTTGATGATGATTTTTAAATTCACGAGTTCAGGAGTTAAATCCATTTGAATTTTAATGGATTACTGTCAGTTTGTATTTACAGTGACAGAACAATTCCCTAACCAGCCAGTCCTTTATACATCCTGTTTGAATTCAGAAGGGTTGGCACTGGACCACAGAGCGTGGCAAACCTCTGTCCTAACTTGGTATAGTCCAACCACAGCCGCTAATTTGTAGCATATGTCAATCAAAAATCCTCAAATCATTCAGACCAAAATATAAACTTCTTTTAGCCGAAATTTGGTACTTTGCTTGTTGATTCTGCATAAATCCAGGATGTTTCTTAATCTTCTGTGTTATCCCCCCCCTTTTCACGTGGAAGTCGTGTTATTTTGACATAAACAGACCGTGCATCTCTCTGATTGGTTAATCCGCCTTCTGGAATTAGGGAGACAGGAAACGGTTCCACACCCACATGTCTTTGTAAAGTTTTGTCAAAGCCTGTGGTTCTGGCTGGTCAGGTAAGAAGAATTAGATAAAAGGCCCTGTAAAATGAATGTAGTGTAAAGAAGGTGGAAGGTGAAGGCATCAGTGGTGCCCGTGGTCATCGGAGCACTCGGGACAGTGACCCCCAAACTGGAGGAGTGGCTACAGCAGACCCAGGAAAAACATCAGACATCTGCAATACTAGGAACAACAAAGATATTGCACAGAACCCTCAAGC
>KN470882.1:16840-32226 GCA_000787095.1 Periophthalmodon schlosseri
TTAACTTTTTTTTTTACTTTTTAAGACAGGAGATTATAGTGATGATATGTTTTGGGTTTTTTATGTTTTTTAAAATGACCATATGAAAATGATATTCTTTATGCCACTTAATTAAAAAGTGGAGGCTTGATTTTTGACTTTTTCACTGCGCCCTTGTATTTGCATAGGCCCATACTGTCTAAGTAGTGCTTCAAATGGGGATCTGTGACTTTTTTTTTGTTTTTTTTGTTTTTCCTTTCATCCATTCTTCAACTTCAATCACAAAGTCAATCACAAATGAGCTCTGTGGGCATAATTTGTAATGTGAAATTACAAAGACTTAATATAACTTGATTAAGAAAGTTATTGATTCTATTAAAAAGAACAAACAACATTAGCAACCCTCTGAGCATTGGTTGCAACTATGCATCCCAAGTTTGTCATCCCCACTCCCTGCTAGCCAAAACGCTACGAAAGACTTACCTTGACAACAATGCCCCAATGACACATAACGTCATCTGCTAGCCCAAGCTAACATGCTAACATTCAAGCTAGCATTCGCACGGGGAGCTACTACATGTTTTTAATATTTAGCTAGGGGTAGGAGTGGGAGACGCAATGGGTGAAAACTACCCAGATGGGATTTTCAGTTTGTCCGTGGAGATCTAAAGTAATGTAGTGCAAAGGCGTTGAGAGTGCTTAGTTTTGGGAAGTCGAAAATAAATAAAAATTAAATAAATAAAAAAACAGACATTCAATTTTGCGGCTAATGAAAAACAGTAACTCATAAATAGAGTGGGAAAGCGCAGGTTGGTTTTTGGGATGCGGAGAGGAGGAGGAGTAATCAGGTCTAAGTGTTCCGCGGTGGGTAGTTTTGAGGCTCGGGGATGGTTCTGATATGGGCGTCTGTGGAGCGGAGAGCATGCTGCGTTTATTAAAAATATAACGGCCCGATTAGACTCATTAGCTTATTGCACACGCTAACAAAGAGCAGGCAGGAGTGAAGGCAGAGAGCGACATAAAGGGACATGAACCAAGGGAATCTAATCTTAAAGGCATCGCGTTATGTTCGGTGGATTTATTTGGATTGTGTGTTTCCCAGTGAAAAATATACCTTGATTATAAGTGTAAAACTTTTGTATTATCAGTGATGGGTAGAGTAGCAAAAAAATTACTGGAGTAAGAGTTATGTTACTTCAAAACAATATTATTCAAGCAGAAATACAAAGTAGCGGTTGAGTAAAAAAATGGATTTGGGAAAACTGCTCATTTAAAAAGAGTAATTTAAAAAGTAGCTGTCGGTCATATCTGATTTATAATTTTAAGTTTGTGTAATTTGAAGGACAAAACATGAAATAATGATAAAAAATTGTAAGGATACACAAAAATGAGAAACTAAATCATATCTGAAGGAGCGGTGCAAGAAACACAAATGTTCAAATCATTTCATATTGTCGACATAAAATCACTTTTACTCCGACTTCAGTCACATTTTATTGAAGTAACAGTGAGTAAACAGTTGAGTAAAAGTATGCTGCTACAAAAAGTACAATTTCTTTAAAATTTACTAAATGTAAATGTAACTGAGTAAATGTAGTGTCTTTAAAATACCTAAACTTCACCTGAAATGAGAGTTATTAGGGGGGAAAATGGTATTTGCTGCATCTGAACCACTTTGTTCTGATTTACTACTATTTAAATAGTGCCGCACCCGGGGACCATCTCCAGATCTTGAGCTGGTCTTGGTCAGGACTGTCTTATCTGGAACCTCCGTGCCCTGATCTGCACCCCCCATTCATCCCCCTTCGTCCAACATACTGTCCTTTCTTTGCCTGACCAGCTGTCTCCATGAGTTTAGGCATGATTGAGAGGAAGATGAACCGAGAAAAAAACAAAACAGAAACAGCACAGATTTCTGCAGAATGAATTAATGAAGCAGTAAACTCTTATTGATCTCAGTTTAAAGAAGTAATATATTTAGTTTTGAATGATACAGGGACTTTACAGGAGGAGATGTCGTTCACATTTGAGAGACACATGTTACAAATAAGCAGCTGTAATTGGATCATACCAAAATTGCGCCTATTCCATGTACCTTTCCCGCAGCCCGTACAGACATACCCCGGTCTCACCTTAAAGAGGGATATCATGCAAAATAATTTTTTTCCCTTTTTTTTTTAGCTTTCTACCATGTTAAAAATGTTGTTAAAATGCTGTTCCCTCATCAGAAACATGCCTGAAGAGGTTTTAGATGTTATCCATGCTGAGTGATTCAGCGATCTCTCCTGGGCCCTATTTGAACCCTCCTCACGATTAGCTGTAAGATTCTGTCCTGTGCTCAGCCCACAAGCCCACGTCATCCATGCTCCCACGCAACACTTCTCCATAAATATACAACAGCATGACACAAAACAACACACTACAACTTCACAAACCCGATGCGATGGGCAGTAGTTTCATTGGTGAAATGCATGCCTATTGTAAATGGTCACATTTTTCCACCTTCAATATTGTAAATCACTCGCCCATTCACACACACCCGTGTACGCAGACACTGGCAAGATGGGTTAAGTGTATTGCCTAAGGACACAACAACAGTATTCATGTGTGGGAGCTAGATTCGTTCGCTCAACCAATGATGTTTATATCGAGAGCAGGATTCGAACCACCAACCTCCGGATCAGTGGGCGAATACTCTACCAGCTGAGCCACTGTTGCATTGTAATGGGAAAGCGCTCTGAAGAGGGAGTGACTTAGCGCGGAGAGCAAAAGGAGGGGGGACTCAGAGCGTCAAAAATGAAAGTGAAACTTATTAAACATGTTAATATGTTGTTTTGGCAATTATAGCATTTTCAAAACAATAAAAGGAAACATGGTGATCTAAATTAGCATTCAGTACCCCATAAAAGTAAAATACCCCCTCATTAAACTACTTAACTGACGCCTAACTGCCTTTTCATTGACCTTACCACAACCCAGAGGCTCATGGGAGCTTGCATTTGACCTGTAAATAATATAACTACTATCTCCACCTCTCCACACACATACAGGCCTACTGCGATTATTAAATATCAAACGCACACAGTCCAAGTCCATGTTAAGTAGTGTGGGACCGGGGCGGCCCTGAGCTCATAAAGACCAATGTAACAAGCACAGACAGTGGTACATGTAATAAGTCTGACGATTGCAGCCGTTTCAATGGCTCACTCCGGACACGTGTGTGTGTGCAGGTGTTCATGACATTGTGGGGACTGACAGATGTACGCAGTAACTTCAGTGAGGATCTTTTGCATTATGAGGATGGAAATCATTTTGTATTCGATTAGATTAGATTAACGGCCTGATTTAAAGGTGCTGTATTACGCAAAACTGACTCATGTGAGTTTTTAGCCGTGCTGTTACGTCCTCAAAAACATACCCGGAGTTGTGTTTTGTTTCATTTACACATATGTCAATAGTCCTGGATTGTTAGACTGCCTGCATCTCAAAAGGTCAACATTCTCTGTTCCACCTTGTGATGTCATTTAATGGTAGTTTTAAAGTTAACAGCTAATTTTATTTTTCAATTGACTTACTGTACTGTACGTTACCCTACAATATTCTTAAATTGTTGCTTTCATTTTTTTAGTATTTTAGTTTTACCTTTTGGACAGTTGAGAGTGTCAATAGAAAGACTCAAATATCTTCTGTTGCACCGAGGAGTGAAGCAGTTTCAATGAGGCTAAAACAATAGCTGTAACTTCAAAGTTTGGAAAATCCAAGGCTGAAATGAGAAAAATGATTCTAGTGAAAGTGTATGGAGTTAAAACCCAGTGGAGCACTTTCTGTGTTACCACTTAATGACATCACAAAGAGGAACAGAGTGTTTTCAGTTTGAGAGAAAAACACATCTTAAATATGCAGGATTTGTGAGTTAAACGTGTGAATGAAACAAAAGACAACTCCAGGTATGTTTTTGATGAGGAAACATCATTGTAGCATAGATGGTGCAATGTAGGCCCTTTAAATTTAGGACAGAGAAGTGAAACTGGGGTGAACTGCTCAAGCACAGCCAATCAGAGCGCTGCTTTCGGCCGGGTTGACGTGAAATAAAGAAATACTTCACTCATACTCATTTACCAAAAAAAAAACAAAAAAAACTTTGGTGGCCCAGTTTTATCGTTAGTAAAGTAGTAAATATGGTCAAAGTTAAGATCACTCAAATAAATCTATGTCAATGTCCCCACAAAGCATGGAAACCCACTTCACGCACACGAGGCTGCGAGCTGATTGGCTGAGAGCTGGAAGTGTCGACCAGGGGCAGAGCACGAGTCTCAGCTCAAACAGAGAAAATAAAATAGGTTTTATGGTTATGATGGGCCCTGCTCGTGCACTTAAATAAAAGCACTTATTAGCAGACGCATAACATGTAATGAATGTTTACGTTTAGTTTCTTAGTTAATACAAATATGTATTTCATTCTAAATATGTCCAAATTGAATCCCTTATTGTATTTTTTTCTTAATTTTTTTTCTTGTCTTTTGGTCTTTTTTTGCAATAAATGTATTTATCACTGTAATCCTAATTTACACAATGTTTTTAATCTCCTCTTCTAATAAATAGATGATGAAAAACAAAAAAATGACTATGCTTTTAATTATTTGTATGTGATTATTGATCAAAATGTCAGTATTGACAGTGGCTTCCAACTGGTAAATAGAAATATGCTACATACACGGTGCTAATAGGAAGTGCTGGTGCTGAGAAACTAAGCACATTAAATGAATACATGAAAATAATTATCTTTTCTTTTTATTTAAACAGGGGAACCCAGTGAGAGCACTTTGCCTCTGTTTTTCATGGGCGCCCTGTTTAAAATACAAAACAAACAGAAAAACAAACAAGTAAACAAGTCCATATAAAACATTAAAACAGCTGCAGGTGTGTGTATAAAATAGTTCATTACCAGATTATTACATTGTGGTTGTGTCACTAACATATCCAGTTTTGCTTTTCCTTGGAGTGTGTTCCAGTCCTCTTTCCCGTCTCAGTTTTGGTGCAGCTTGTCCTTGTCCTTATACAGTCATGTGATCTGGTATTAAATGTTCCGGTATCAGTGATTAACAAGCAGGTGAGGGATTCTGGCCGTTCTTGAAGTCGTCCCTTATAGATACATTTCATACAGTGCTGTTCTCTTCTAACAGACAGTGATGGCCAACCCACTTTTTCATAGAGAAACAGAGATGGGTTTCAAATCCATCACCTGTAATAAAACGAAGGGCCGAGTGAAAGAGCGGATCCAACGGTTTCAAAGCAGAGGCTGAGGTCTGCATGTACCACATCCACATAATCCAGGTTGCTTGCACTTGCATTACTTTCTTGTAATGTAAGTACTTGAGTCCCCCCTCACATCGCATCAGGTTTGTGAAGTTGTAGTGCATTATTTTGCCTTCTGCTTTGTATTTTTATGGAAAAGTTGCTGTGTGGGAGCGTGGGTGACGTAGGCTTGTGGGTGAAGCTTTGGGTAGAATTGTACTGCCAACCGTAGGGAGGGTTCAAATAGGCCGAGAGAGAGATCGCTAAATTACTGAAACATGCATGGATGGCGTATAACCTCTTCAGGCGTGTTTTCTGATGAGGGAGTAACGTTATAACATAACATAAAGCTCCAAAAAGTTTAATACAATGTGATCTAAACTAGTACGATTCTGTTTCTTTTACTAACAATATAGGGACAATATAGTTTTGTTGCCTTCAGAAAACCCAGTACAAAACTAGTTCAGACTGTGCCCTCCTCTCTGGCTCCTTTGACAGGCCCTGCTCCTAAACGTGGGTTTGTGAGCCGAAGATTCAACGCTCTGTATTTTTATAGGCAAATGAGCACTTCTCTCACAAACACAGTCAAAAACACAAAACATAAAAACAATATTTGGGCAGAAAACGAGCTCAGTTCATGACAAGCAGAGGACACATCCACTGCACACAATTACCATTCCTCAGAGCAACAGTGAAGAAAGCACACACACACACACACACATACACACGCGCACACACACACACACACACATGTACACACATACACACACATACATACACACACACGCACATACACACACGTACACACACATACACACACACATGTACACACATACACACACATACATACACACACACGCACATACACACACGTACACACACATACACACACACATGTACACACATACACACACATACATACACACACACGCACATACACACACGTACACACACATACACACACACATGTACACACATACACACACATACATACACACACACGCACATACACACACGTACACACACATACACACACACATGTACACACATACACACACATACATACACACACACACGCACATACACACACACACACACGTACACACACGCTCACACACACACTTACACACCTGCACATGCACATGTACAAACACAAACATGCACAAACACACACACACGCTTACACACGTGCTGGGTTTACATGCTTCTTGTGGACCTTACATTATATACTGGACCACTCATTTCACTAAAACACAGTTAAATATATATACAATTTTACAGAAAAAGTTATATCTAGATAAATTCTAATTACTCAAATATATATATATATTTTTTAATTTGAGTAGACTTGACAAGTTAAATTATTTACCAATGGAGTATTTTTTTTCTTAATTCAAGCAACACAAGACTTAATGTTGTTTTTTATATATGCAAATAGCTGTTAGATAATAATTAGAAGAAAAAACCCATCAAATGCACTTTGAAAATGTGTAACCTTAATCTTAACCCTAACCTTAACTTATACGATGTTGTTGACCTAATAATAAAGGATTTTTGTCTCCATATGGAAGGCAGGTCCCCATAAAGTGAGTGTGTGTATACAGATTTTAGTCCCCACATTGTTCTAAGTACCCGCACACACACACATATATAGGAGTGTGTGTCCTGCCCCTGCCGCTCCTGACAGGAACGTCCGCACTGGGCCTTTGTTAGTTCTGGTTGGGCAGCTCTTATTTACTCTGAAGGAGGGAGAGAGGGATGGAGGAGGGAGGAGGGGGGTATGGAGGAAAGAGAGAAAGAAGGGGAGAGAGAGGGGTTCAGAGGGTGGGATAGAGATGGGATCAGGAGAGAGTGAGGGAGAGAGAGGAAGACAAAATGTGGAGGGAGAGGGGGGTCAGAGGAAGTGTGAGGGAGAGAAGGAAGGGGAGAGAGCGATGGAGGAGAGGGAGGGAGGGAAATGGATGAAAAGAGAGTGGGGATGGATGAGAGGGTGAAATGTAAGGAGAGGGGGAGGTGGTTAAAGGACAGGGGTGAGAGAAAGGAAAGAGAAAAGGGGGATATAGGAGACAGAAGAGAGAGAGAGGAAGAGGAGAGGAGGTGGGATGAGACAAAACGGGAAAAGTGTGATTGATAGAGAGATGGAAGGGGAAGAGGAGGTGAGAAAGAGAGCGAAAGAAGGGAGTGGAGGGAGGGAGAAGGGGAGAGGAGAAAAGGAGGAATGGGACAGGGGAGGGTAAGAAAAACAGCTAATAGCACCCATTAACCACAGAGTCTTAGGTTCAATCCTCAGTCCCTATCATTTTAAGTAAAGCAGAAGTTTTGTTTTCCTCATTATTAGTTAGAGTGCACCAAAAACAATTATTAACTGCATGTCTATGAAAACATTTTCAAAGAACTAAAAATGTCCAAATGTGTGTGTGTGTGTGTGTGTGTGTGTGTGTGTGTGTGTGTGTGTGTGTGTGTGTGTGTGTGTGTGTGTGTATTTAGAATTCAGCATAAAAGATTTTTGAAAGAATGACATCTCATAGTCCAAAAGCCTTTTCTGCTCTTTTGAACTTTCTTGCTTAAAATGCATCATTTGCATATGAATATTTGCCCAGTAAATCCAGACTGATATCTCTGTGTATTCTGTACAGAGGGATATCAGTCTGGTCCCCACGCCCTCAGTCACGTCTTGAGCCAGAACCAGACATGTCCACACAAGCAGATCTGTTTTTCTCACTGACACATGTGAAACGAAGGAGCTCAATGATCACCCATCATTTACAAACTAAATCAAATTTCTCTCCCCACAGTTTAACTTTAGAGCTTTGCTCAGTGATTCTGCAGAAATCCATGATGTTTTTCAGTCTTCTGTGATATTTTTTTCCTTTCTTGATGATTGGCTAATTCACTCGTCAATCATGCCCATGTATTCTGGATCCCAGGCAAGTATTTGTGCCAGAAATCCACACAAAAGTTTTTACAACTTTTTTTTTTTTCCATCTAAAGTCCCACCTCAAACCCATTTTGCTACAGCTCAGACAAAAGCTAAAACATCATTATGGAAAGAGCAGTTTTTAAAAGACATATTTGAATGTGGATTTTGGGTTAGATTTCCCTGGGCTCCAGGACAGATGATCCACTACACCTGCTCTTTTTGGAGCTCCTGAGCTCCTGGAATATTGCAGGTAATAATATTCTGTTAAATTGCATCATTAATATTAAAACACCAGAAAATGATAACACTATTGGTTTTAGCCATTACTACATTTTTAAATCACAATTTCAAATGACAGAGAACATTGTATTTCTTTCATTTGTAATTGTTATAAATTATGAAAATTCAAAAATTATTCAGATGGGTTTTTGCAGATTATAAAGAGGATGAGGAAGGAAATATTGGATCATTTTTGCTAAAATTGGAAACTGAAGGGTCTCAAATCTAATTACATTTATTATTTAACTGTGGAATTCTGGCTATGATCTTTGTATAAATTAAAGATGTACTATGTAACTTTTCTTGTCGACCAGCTTGTCTCCATGGTGATGCTATTGCTTTGCCTGGAATCTTCTTTATAATCCAGAATACACAATTCCCCAATACTTTACTAAGATCACTAGTCACCAGTGCATCTGACTGAGTAGAGATGGACATGATTGACAGGTGGATTAGCCAATCAGGGACACACATGGCCCGTCCATATCGAAACAAATATATCCTGGTGTCATCAAGCACTTGTCTTTAGATTAACCCATTAAATGTCACATCGTGTGTCACATTCCATTCCAAAGCAATAACATCTCCATGGAGACAAGCAGGTGACAGACCCTCCACCAGAAAAGTTACATAGTGTAGCTTTAAGACTTCCTTTACTTATGGCTCTCCAGAACTCTCCAAAATGGTGTATTATTTTGGTCCATGTGTATTCTTGGTTACTTCTTATATGACCCCCTGACACTGCTGTAACCCAATGCCACACAAGTTGATGTAATGTCCGCCCATACAGCAGCACCCATGGGAGACAGCAGTCAGCTCTGTGCCCTTCCTGAGTAGTATTTGTGTAAAACAGGGTCAAACAGAAAAGAGCTGCAGGAGCTTGGCCACACACACTAGTTTAAGTGACACGTGAGCACATAGGAAAAGACAGCACCTGATTAAAATAGTGAGAGGAGAGAGAGAGGGAGGAAAAGTGACAGAGAGAGAAAGAGAGAGAGAGCGAAAGAGAGAGAGAGAGATGTGTGTGTGAGAGATGAGTATGAGGGTATCATCATCACTTTATAATAACTGCATCTTAATTAGCTTAACAAAAAGTTTATTAAGAATGATTCAGCCGAACAAATTAAGGTGTTACTTCATTATGGTATTAGTTAGGTAATTACAAAGCCTGAATCCCTCTTAATAAATGATCTGTTGTTATTACAGTGTAACAAAGTGTGTAACGAATACTGTAACATTTATTAAATGAAGCATACTTTTTGAACTACTCACTCTTTGCAAAATATATCCATATATTTTCTTTTTAAAGCTAGTACTCAACTAAACCCCAGCACCTGCAGCCAATCATAGTGCGGCCTCTGCAGCTCAGTGAGTGAATTCTGGAGGTTCTAACCTTTCACATGAGGCATGGACTGTCCATACTGAGAAAAACAATTATGTGCACTACTCTATCTGTGGGTATTGGCACTGGGAACCCAGGTTCAGTTGTAATTTTAGTACCTTAAAGGTCCTATATTATGCAAAATTGAATCTTGTGAACTTTTAGCCATGTTCTAATGCTGTTACCTCATCAAAAACATGCCTGGAGTTGTGTTTTGTTTCATTCACACATATTTGAGTAACCCTTTAGTATCAGTCTGTCTACATCTCCAAAGCTCAAAATGCTCTGTTCCAACTTATGATGTCATCTAGTGGTAGCTTTCAAGTTAACGTCTACCTTTTATCTTTAGTTCAGTAGAGATTGGCATTTCCAGGACTGAAATTGTCCAAATGATTCTACTGAAGGTGTATGGAGTTTAAAAACAAGATGGCACAGAGTGTAATGGAGCTCAACAGTGACCGCCCACCACTCGGTTGTATGGAGTTAAAAACAAGATGGCACAGAGTGTAATGGAGCTCAACAGTGACCGCCCACCACTCGGTTCCGGGAAGTAAATTTCTCATTCACTTTTCCAATAGAAAAATGTATATTAAAAGTTTGAACGCTTGCTCAGGGCTAATCAGCATGTCGTAACTAATAACCACAAGACCTATAATTTTATTTAAAATCTGTTTCTGAAACTTTATAAACTGCTAAGTTACTAAAGGATTTCACTGAATCTTGCGTTTTAAACATGCTTTTTGGACAACCACATTATGGATATTTCTTATGTCGTAGTTGTCAATATTTGAATTTTTTCAATCTATGGGAAAAATAAATGGAAAATTTACTTCTGGAACTGGAGCAGACGGTCACTAAGCATAGGCTACACTACGATTAAGATTTGTTTAGTTTTTTTTTCTGTTCTGAAGTGGAGCTGGAGAATGAATAATGAATTTTATTCATTGTTCATTCAGTGTTCACCTGAACACATCCAAATTGTGGTTCACGGAAACATTTTCTTCACAGTGTTTCCAAATGATTTCAACGTGTCATTCAAAAGGGGGTATGACTTATATTTAGACTGCCATGCACTTTTTATTATTATTCTGAAAATGCTATATTCGGTGAAAACAACTTAACGTGTTTGACGCTCTGAGTCTTCCCTCCGCATTAATTCACTCCCTCTTCAGCGCTATCACGACACAATCAGCGTCATCCCGCTAATGAAACTACTGCACATCGCATCAGGTTTGTCAAGTTGCTGTGTACAGTTTGGTGTCATCCTTTGTTTATTTATGGAGAATTGTCATGTGGGATTTGAACAGGGCCCGGGAGAGATCACTAAATTACTGAAACATGCATGGATGACATCTGAAACCCCTTCAGACGTGTTTTTGATGAGGGAACATCGTTATAACATGGTAGAAAGCTGACAAAAAATCAATTTTGCATAATACCCTCTCTTTAAATGTAACTTTTTTTTCTTATCCCTTGTCTTTCTTGTTATTGTCCGGAGCAGTGTGTATTCACCCCTCCTCTTCCCCTCCCCTCTGTGTGCAGAGCAAGGGGCCGCTGGGAGCCACTGAGCATGCCTTGTTATACTCTGACAGGGCAGACCGCTCCACTGAAATGCATGATGGGATACTGTGATGAGCAGGAGGACTGTGAATAAACATGGCTGATTTCTGCTCCTGTGTGTGTGTGTGTGTGTGTGTGTGTGTGTGTGTGTGTGTGTGTGTGTGTGTGTGTGTGTGTGTGTGTGTGGGGGGGAGACAGTGTGTCATGGATATGTGTGTGTGTTATGTGTGTGGTGTATGTGTGTGTGTATGTGTGTGTGTCATGGTGGTAGACAGTCTGTACCAAATTCACTGAAGCTTTTTATTGAAGCCTTGTGAATGTTTTTCCCTCCTCAAATATTCGGCAGTCCTCCTCTTGTGTTTGGGCGCTTGTATCTCCTCACCGCAGTGTCCCGGGTTCCCTCTCCCCAGGTGACTCCCTCTCTCCCTGCATTGTTTATTTACTTTACACCTATAGAACTGCGTGCACTGGTTTTGTATAGAGACTATAGCTGAAAATTCATAACAATAACACGTTTGATCTTTATTAGGTTTGGGACAAGATCTCGCCAGATATAATTGCCTCAAAATTGTGTACACACGTGGAAAATTATCTTCTATCTTCTTCTTGGATAAAAAAAGGTTAAGCGGCGATGAGTTATATAATAAAATATTATTTGCAATGAATCAAAAATTCAAAAAAGGACAAATTGTGAACTGAACCACAATCTTTTCAATATAAATTATGTAAAAAAAATCTTGTCTGGTCCCAGCCCTAATCAGTATCATTCTAAAGCACGTGTCAAACTCAAGGCCTGCGGGCCAAATGTGGCCCGCCACATTATTTTATCTGGCCCACGACAAGGTAAATTAAAATGTATGACTGTCTTAAAATGTCAGCATATCAGGAGATATGCAGTTACACAGTCATATTTTTTTTACATCTATGCAAATACATATGCAATATTTGTAACGTGAATAAGTAATAAATACAGAAACAGTTAATTAACAAGTTAAAAATGTAGTTACATTTATTTTACATTACATTTGGTTACATTTAGTTACATTTATACGGTTTTACAGTTACATTTGGCCCTTTAAGGGCAACCATTTTGCTGATGTGGCCCTCGGTGAAAATGAGTTTGACACTCCTGTTCTAAAGGGTCTGTAATTTGAAATTGAGTTGTAGGAAAGCTAAGACTTTCTCAAAATAAACATATTCTTTTTGGTTTATGGTTAATATGTGCAGTTACTGGTGCTATCAACATGTACAGATGGGTAGAGTAGCCAAAAATGTACTCAAGTAAGAGTAACGTTACTTCAAAATAATATTACTCAAGTAGAATTACAAAGTAGTGGTCCAAGAAATAACTCGAGTATGTCAGGACATAATATCTGATTTGCAATGTAGTTAAAGTCGATGCAATTGGAAGGCTTAAGCATTAAATAGTAATAATAAAAGAGTTCAAGAAACACAAACAAAATCATTTCATATCATCAACATAAATAAAGCTTTTGTCACATGTAGTCTTCACAGTGGAAAGAGTAACCAAAACTTTTACTCAAGTAAGAGTACTGTTATTTCAATAAAAATATGACTCAAATGAAAGTAAAAGTATGCTGCTAGAAAAGTTAGCTCATTTTCTTTAAAAAGTTACTCAAGTAACTGTAACTGCACAAATCTCTGTCTTTTTGAAATACTGACATTTCCCATTCATAAACACATCTCAGTTTGATTTTATGATAAGGTTCTAGCCTATTAAATATATAGATAAACACTACACATTTCTACACAATTTCACAGCATGTTTTTATAATTTTTTTCATTAACGGTAGAAAGCTGTTTTTGCTGTTTGCTGGGTGATTGTGTTGGGAGCTCCCTTGGTTCAGTCCAGTGGTTGTGTTAATTTAAATGGCAAGAGGATTCAGCTCGTGGCCAAAACACACTCGGCTCAAATGAAATGTATTCAGTCCAGTCCAAACGTGGCCTTTGTATTGTGTGGGACTATTGTTGACCGTTTCCGGGGTGACAGAGATTAAATTATGACAAATTAGAGCCATGTTTTAAGACAGGTGTATGAGGATCTGCTCTAATTTATCCAACACACGTAACATGACAGTTTAAGCAAATGAAAGTGTAAACATTTCTCAAGATATTATAGAATTTAAAAGTACAAATACAATTTTATGTTGACAATATATGGGTTTTTTTTGCACCCCTTCAGATACTATTTAGATTTTCTCAATTTCTGGTCTATCCTTTGAAAATACCAGATTGTGTGCATTTTTTTACTTAACTAATTTAATGTTAAGGTACAAGGGAGATTTGCCCTCTGCATTTGACCCATCCCTCAATGCCACTGGGGTGACCTGTCAGGAGCAGTAAGGTGCCATCTTCAGATCTTGAGCTAGTCTTGGTCAGGACTAGGCCTACCTTAGCTGGAGGATTACACTTACGGTCCATGTTTTGGGAGCACCCAGAGGAAATCCACCCAGACACAGGGAGAACATGCAAACTCCACACAGAAAGGCATGAGCTACTTGATAATCGAACCCGGAACCTTCTTGCTATGTGGCGAGAGTGTTACTTATCCCATCCGCCTTTAATGTACATTGAGAGAAACATGCAAACTGCAAACAGAAAGGCCCGAAAGTTAAACCCAAAGACTTCTTATTGTGTGGTGAGAGTGCTAATTTTGCAGTAACCCCCCTGCTCTCCTTCTTTACTCCCTCCATCCTCGCACAGCCGCATTCCTCCGCCTCCTATGCCCCTTCTGCACCTCATTTACCCCCTCCCCTGTCCCCCCTCCTCTGCCCTGGCTGTGATCTGAACTCTGTGTGATTCCCTGACATAAGGCCTGCTGTGCCCTGTGCTCTGGAGCTTATGGCACAAAAGGCTGGTGTGCAGAAAGAGATGGTTCAGATAGAGTCAGACCTGTGTCAAACATGTGATATTGCGCGTGCTGGACTGGGGCATGTAACTGTCTGACCACTGCATGTGTGGCTGCTGTTAGAAGAGACCCTTACACAAGTGACATGTTTAGAATTGTTGTCCACGCAGCCCGGTACCTATAATAACATTCTATCCCTTTCATTTTAACAGGATACCGCTCAAATAGAACTGCTAAACTGGGCTGTACCTGGAGACTAAAGAAAACAGTTAACGAGGGTGGGGCAGGACAGGGTCTGAAGGAAAAGTGTGATTGTCTAACAGGTATCCACACTTCAGGTATTTGTAATCAGGGCAGTCTTTTGTGATGTCACCAACTACTGGAAATTACAGAGCATTTAACTGTCAAAGTGTTGTGGCCCGCTATAGTTTTGGTGCATATTTGTCCAGCATAATGTTAGATTTAAGTAATGTTTATCGTTGGCATGCATGCTAATTTCGGCGCTGATCGCTAATGTTAGTAAACAACACAACACGTGGTAATGTTTTCTAACGCAGCTCTGATGTTACTCACGTGTGTTCGAGTGGTTCTCAGTTGCCAAAACAGCCCTGGTTTCTCATAGATCATGATAGTTGGAGACTTGTATATTTGAAGGCTGCATGGAATTGTGTGACTTCCCAGATGAATATTATGTTGCAGCAGAGCATTGACTTCTTTTACTACTTGTCATTTTTTAGATAGGCCTCCAGTATTTTTAGGCTCAAATGTGCATTACGTAACTGTTTGGGTGGAGGGTCCATTGCCTGCTTGTCTCCTCTCTGTCTTGTTATTGCTGTACATGGAATGTTCTGCAGTATGGCATTAAATTAATCTATCTATTCATTTTATTGTGTAAATAAAACCTATAAAAAAATACATTCTTGCTGTGAGCAGTGTTGTCTCTCCACAGATCTGACTTATAACTTAGCCTGATGCCATCATCTGTTGTGTCCATCCGATAAATAATTTTAATGCCATACTATGGAACATTTTAGACAAGGCAGTGTACGTGAATGAAACAAAACACAGCTTCTATTTTTATTTATTCATTATTATTATTATTA
>JACM01032201.1:0-10432 GCA_000787095.1 Periophthalmodon schlosseri
TACATCAGAATCCGGAACATTACAAAACAAATCATACCTTTTAAACAGCATAAATTAGCATAAATTGGTCTTGAAATAGTAGTAATAATAATAATAGTAGTTACATTAAGGGATACATTATTATCTGTACAATGATATGATTGGTTGTCGTAGTTTATGTTTTGATGTCACTCAAAGTAATAAATAGTACTTTTCATTAAATTTTACTCGAACTGTATTTTCATTACCTAATACCTCATTTTATACATGCCTTCTATTTGATCTTGTTTTATATTTTACTTTTTTTTTTTTTTTTTTACAATAGGTACTGATTGCACAATATTGGTATAATTTTGTTGTTTTGCAGGGGCGGAGCCAGACATTTTTGGTTGAAGGAGCAAAAAGGGTGCTAAGGTCCTCAATATGGGTGCTACCCCCCACCCCCTACCATGTTTGCTTCTATTTCTTAAATTAAAAAAAAAAAAAAAAAAAGTTTAAATGTTTAAATGTAGTTATCCCGTGTAGTGATTTATAAAACCTAATATGGATTTTGTTTTTTGTAGTCTCATTTTGAAGACTGTGGTTGCCATTTGACCATTTTTAGTCAAAATTGTATGTGCTATGAAAGTGAGGAAGAATCTTTAGGGGGCGCTATAGGGGAGCATTGGCCATTCTAGGGGAGGCTAGTGCCCCCTCAAGTCAAAGCCCCCCCATTTAAAGCACTTGACTCGTGCATAGTGTTAAGATAATTGCAAAACTGTATCAGAATTTACATATAGATAATTGTAAATATTCTTACCTTTATGAATCTTCATCACCGCAGCAGCCAAACCATCAGCCCCTTCAGCCTCTTGATCCCCTTCATCGTCACTCATTTTGTGCTGATATTAGTTGTGTCTTGTGAACAAGTTTTTAAATCTACTCAATTACAGTCATGTGACTATTCGTTACTAACCACCCCTGGTATCTAGTTTCTCTCGTTTAAAGTGTCTAAAAATACATATTAGCAAAAAGTACAAAAACATACTACTAAATGCAGCGGTGGTATTTGTTGCCTTCAGCACAGATGACCCTGACATCGTTCCAATCCATGATGTTTGTCTCTTGTAATGGTCGCGTATGGCTCATTTCAGATTTTCCAGTTCTGTTTGGTTAATTCTTTGTTTTGTTCCTCCTCATGTGTGACTTTGATGCTGTCAGTGTGGTCAGATGGTCTGTGAGGTGCTGGAGCTGTAGTAATGACTTGTTGTTCCAGGTCTTCCATGAAAAATCCGCTCATGATCGCTGACAGTGGGTCTCCCATGGGGAGTCATTCTTTCTGTTTCTATACGGTTCCTTGGTATTAAAAATAAGTGGATGTGGCTACAAATCTCAGGAGGGTCATTATATTTTCTATTGTCAGTTTGGTTCTTTTTGGGAGAGAGTTTTCCTGACTTTGTTTTTGGCTAATAGCGGCTTTAATAGTGATTTGAGGGTTGTTTTTAATTGTTCTGTTGCATCTTTTTTGAGTGTGTGATAGGTATTGCCATTGTGTAAAAGTTCTTCCATTTTGTTCTTGTAATTGTCCCTATCCTTTACAACTGTGGTGTGTCCCTTATCTGCTGGTTTTATGATGATGTCTTGTTGTTTAGCTAGCGTGTTTATGGCTCTCCTCTCCTCCTTTGTAAATGTGCATTTTTTAAAATGCCTGCTACTTCATTGCATAATTCTGCATTCTTTCCCTGTTCATGTATGGATTGATATGCAAGTTCTGCGGCTAGAATGAAATCCTCGTATGGTGTTTTATCTGGTGTCATGGTGAAACTGAGTTACCCAGTTGTCCTGAGTCGCTGCATGGTTAGCTGTCATCTTGCGGGTTTTGGCTTTGGCTTGGATTAGTTTTTGGATGTGCCTCCTTTTAGTTTTTATGAATTCCCTTTCATATTGTAGTTTAAAATGATAGTAGTAGTTTAAAATTTGCAGGTCCCATTTGAATAACTGCCTTTTTGCCTCTAGGTCTGTGTTAATTTGAGTAATGTTGTTCGTAATGAAAATTATCCTCTCTTTAACTAGGGCCATCTGTGCTTTTTCATGATCATTGGGTTCTTGATGCATAAACTCTTTGGAATGAGTCCTTCATCTTGGCACCATAAATTAAATCAGAGACTAACTTCCTGTGTTGCTGTTCCAGGGTTCAGCAAGCCTTGACACCGTTTTGTACAAAACTTTCTTTCAGTCTTTGGTAAAGGTCCATTCTGTCTTCAGTTTTAAATTTAGAATTAGCAATTCTTTTTGTCAGACAGGAGCGTTTGTTTAACTGGTTTATGTTTCGACTGCTTCCTGTAGCCTTCCTCAGAAGAATCATATGATAGTGTAGTGAGGCGTCTTGTAGGCCGCTTTACTTGGTTTTGCCTCACACATGGGATGCAGTCCTGGAGAAGGGGTCAGATAGTAGGGGGTGTAAACTTCCCCTACTTTCTGACTGTTGAAATATGTAAAACAGGTAACATGTAAAGCAGAACCATGTAAAGCATGTAAGCAAATGATACTATCTGACAAAAAGAAACAATAATTCTAGATTTAAAACTGAAGACAGAATGAATCTTTAGGTAGTCTTGGTCAGGACTACCTCAGCCACCACACTGCCATATATATATACACCTTCACAAGTCTGTGTAATCCCTCTAGGTCTGATCCATAGTAAAAGCCAAAAGTAAAATTTGTCAACTGGACAAAAAGTTGTAGGAGCGAAGATGTTTCGCTGCTCATCCAAGCTGCTTCTTCAGTTCTTCAGTTTGGATGAGCTGCGGAATGTCTTCACTCCTACAACTTTTCGTTCAGTTGACAGATTTTACGTTTTGCTTTTACTATACATCTTCAAAAGATAACTATCCTTCAATGGAATAAGAAAATCTTATTTTTTGTCCAATGTATCAAATATCTTGTATGCCTATAGGTTAAGAGTTTGACTAAAATATCAGTCATTGTCAAAAAACAAACACCTGTTTGTGTCTTACTGCTAATACTGCTAGGACTAAGCTGAAAAGAATATTACCACAAGCTAAAAATACCAAAGATGGTAATTTTATGTAAATGAGGAAACTAAGGGGGGAAATTAGAACATTCAAACCAATTAGTAATATACTGAAAGTTCCATTAATCATGTAAATGAACTTACAAAAACACTTAAGTTCAATTCATTATTACTAAAATATAGTGTAGAAATCATAGATATTACTTTTGAGATAATTGTTTATGCCACTTTATACCCACTCTGAAACCCCACCTACCTACTGAAACCCCACCCACCCACTGAAACCCCACCCAGTACAAATGACTCAAACGGCAAAATCAGGGGAATTTCTTTTAGTTTTTGCACAGACATAAAATTCATAAAACATTTCTCATTTTCAAGATTACAATACCAAAAAGATGCACTGCGCTGAAAACAGAATATATATCACTTTGTACAGCTCCTATACTCTCTGTACACACTCCACATGCCTGTAAACTGCATCCAGGTACATTCAAGCTCTCATCTTCAACAATACGAAAGATAATTGTGCTTTGGAGAAATCTCTTATGACAGTCCAGCCTCGGTCCTGCTCCAGAGCCCATGTAAGGCCACCCATCAAGAGTGGATAGTCTGCTTAGTCCTGGTTTAGTCCTGGTTCAGTTCTATTTCGAACCTGGTTTAGTCTTGTTTTTGCCGACTTGCACAGATAAACTAGAGCATCAGTGATTTTTGTTTTGATCTGATACCAAGTAATGCTATGGCAAGTAACGCAATATTGATTTGATGCCGATGACAATGAGTTTAGTATTAAAATGCACCAAAACGCCTCTACTACAAAACTTAAAGCTTGGCATATAGAGGGTGTCATTATTTTTGCTCCACGCCAGCTGATCAAAGCATTAAATATATTTGCTTTTAATCAAAATATAAACCATGTATTTCAAAAACTAATCATTATTTTTAATTATTTTTAAGAATTTTTAAAGCATTTTTTTTACACTGGTTTATATGAACTGTATTTAGCCTGTGCTCTTACAGTTTTAACAAATGTACAACAACTCCCAACTGAACCTGTGTGTCCAGAGCCTTAAGCTGCAGATAGAGACACATACAAGTTTGTCATTCTCAGTATATGGACAGGCCTCATGTCAAAGTTCAGAACCTCCAGAATTCACTCACTGAGCTGCAGAGGCTGCACTAGCACTGAGTCATCATTGGCTGCAGGTGCTGGGGTTTAGGTAGTGACCGTTCAGATCAGAGAGAGGCATTTTAGGTTTAAACCAACTGTATTTCAGCATTGAAACTGGTGCTTGTGCTATTGGCGCAGATTTGCAGCCTTCCTTTGTCAGTCTGTCTTGTGGCAGTTGTGGCTGTTTTTCAAGCTAACTAATCATCTTGAGGACCAAAACATCAAATTATAATAAACAACTTGTCCATCAAGTCCAGTGTTTTTGTAATTAAGAATAAATCAGCATTACAATTGGTCAGTAAAAGCTATATTTGATGTGAACATGTTTAACTCTTATTTGGGGACACAGATCATGGATGATTAAGGAATTTAAAATCAAAATCTTACATGCAGTTCCTTTATTAATCCTGCTTTAGTTCTGTTTTGAATCTGGTTCTAGTCCAGATTTAGTCTCATTCTAAAGACGAGTTTGAATCCTGATTAGGTCCTATTTTAGACCTTACCTAGTCCAGTTTTATACCTCCTCTTTGGTCTGGTACACATTTTGTTATATATTTTCATAGCAATAATCAAGTTACATTTGTGTCTGTGCCCCTTGCTGACAATGAGAAGCAGTTTAAACAAGGCTAAAGCAGTAGCTGCTAGCAGTGAAGTTGGACGTGAATGTGAACCAAAAAAACAATTAACATTTTTTTTGTTACACTGAAAGTAGTTTTAAAATAATTTCGTCAAAAATTTGTCAAAATAAGAACCAAAACAGATAACAACCATCATTTTTCTATCGCAATGTTTCATCTCTTTGTTCTTATGACAAACAGCCTTAAATCCAATCAGTGCTATTTTTACTCTCCACAGCAGCTGGCTCTGGTTTGTGCCGTCGTAAACTCAAGACAAGTATGTTGACTTTGCATTAAACACAGAGATTTAAACTGTCTGAATGTAGCAAATGGTCTTTTTCTTTTTCCATTCTAATTCATAACAGGTGGAACAAAGCTCTGGATGATTTAAAATGTATGAAACTTAGCAAATATGCATTAGAATGAATCAGAAGTTGTATAGTTAGAACACATATTATGCCAAATGTACTTTTTATGTATAGCTTTTAACCATGTCATACTGTTGTCCCCTCATCAAAAACATACCTGGAGTTATATTTTGATTCATTTTCTTTGCAATAATGGAGAGAGTTTTGTCATTTTGGTAGTTCAATAGTTTCAGTAATATCATTTATCATTATATTTGTCTGTAGCAATATATTGTATTTCAAAATTTGCTATCATAACAGGCTCATCTGTTTGCATTTTGCCACTTTTATTGCGTCAAAGGTAAAACTCCGTACTTCTTCTATGCAGTTTTAAAGTCCATAAATCATCTCCCATGTTGTTCTGCGATCAAATTGTCACAGGATTTGTTTATTTTCTGATTGTTCATTCACATTGCTGACAGCAGAGGGAGCTCCAGCACCTAAATGCCTCACTGGAAAAGTCCAACGTAGACATTATTTTATGTTAGAAAATGTTAAATACTGATCCCAGGGTGACCAAAAGCAAGTTTAAAAGGTAATTAAAGACACAAGAATGCATAATATGTGTTCTTTAATAACACAAAGGAGTTCTTCCTGATATCAATCTAGATGCAGCTAAGGGTAACTTCAGCTTCAATCTCAGCTTGCATAAATGAAACAAACACTGCTGCAAATGTGGTTTTGAGGTGCCATGGTTGAAATGTTTCCTTCAAGATAGTTACCAAATCCATGAGACCACATTTTAGGTCTTGTAAGAAAAAGATTAAACAAAAATGAAATAGAAATTGAATTATGTCATATTTGGGCTGATCAGAAGGCAGTTAAGTTTTAGTTTGTGAGACCAGGTCAAACTAGAGCAGGACCGTTCTTCAACAGCAGGTTCAGAGGTCTTCCACACTTCTCCTCCATTGGCTTCAGCAGGTTGAAAGATCTTCCTCACTCCAGAGGTTCTTCTTCAAAAGGTTCAGAAAGATGATAGAGCTTCCTCATTCAGGGCATCTCCATGGGAAGGGTCAAACATCACCTTTTATTCTGAATGTTCACAACTTGATGTTCCCCAGAAGGTTGAGTAAGTTTTGAGGTTTTCATTGATCATACCATCTCTAGACGGTACAGAACTTTCCCTGACTTAATTCTTGGAAGGATCAAACCATTTTGTCACTTACACTTAACAGTCAAAAGTTTGGACACATCTTTTCATTCATTGTTTTTTTTTCTTTATGTTTGCTACTTTCTACTTTTCAGATAAATACATAATACATCAAATATATGATGCAAGATATATGGAATTATGTAGCAAAGGAAAAATAATTAAATAACTAATAAATATTTTTTAAATTTTATATTCAAATCCTCAGAGTATCTTTGCTTTATCGACAGCGCTGCAAACCCTTGGCCTTCTCTCAATGAGCTTCATGATGAAGTGACCTGCAGTGGTTTTCACTTCACAGCTGTGCCTTGTCTGGGTCTAAAGCAGCTTTTTTGCTACATATGTTTTCATTCATAGTTTTGATGTCTTCACTGAGGATCTACAATGTAAGTAATAATAAAACTAAAGAAACAAAGTGTGCCCAGACTTTTGACTGGTAGTGTAGATTGGTTGAAAGCTCTTCCTCACTTATGTCATCTCCAAAAGAAGGTTCAGAACATTTGCTAGCTCAGATGATCTCCAGGGATTTGTTCAGTAGGTTGACAGGTCTTCATCACTCAGTTCCTCCTCAGCAGTAGCCTTCTCGGGGATGGCCTCCAGACTTCGACGACCCTTGGAGTCTCCAGACTGGGAGCCTCCTCCGTCGTGTCGTCCTTTGCTCAGGCTGCAGGTCAGAGCTGCGTAGTGGATCTGCTTTAGGTTCTCCTGGACCTCACTCTTGGCATGTTTCAGAAGGTCTGCCTGGCCCTGGGGGAACACACAAGGACAGGCAAATCAGGATTCCATCCAATGAGAACATAAATACTAACCAAGATGAATCATTTTGTGATATTTGACCACAGTAAGTTTACATTTATGAAATCTTTTAAATAAGACTTAAGTTATATTTCTGCACTTTTGTCATGAACTTACAGTCCATTTAAGTTTTGAACAATATTTGAGCCTCAACCTAGCCATTCACAGGCACGTAACCCCCCCAAAAAAAATGTCAAGATGTTCATTCAGTATTGGTAACCCATGGTGACAATTGGATCACGCAAGCATTATAGCTAAATCAGAGCTGCAGATACATTCATTTGATATTATATTACTACATTAAAGGAGCTGTATGTAGCCTGTGCTCTAACAGTTTTAAAAAAGTTACTGCAATCACAACTGAGCCTGTGTGTCCAGAGCCTTAACCTGCAGATAGAGGCACACACAAGTTTTCCTCATTCTCAGTATGGACAGGCCTCATGTGAAAGCTCAGAACCTCCAGAATTCACTCACTGAGCTGCAGAGGCTGCACTAGCACTGATTCATGATTGGCTGCAGGGGGCTGGGTTTAGGTAGTGACCATTCAGCAGTACAACTGTTGGCTACTAAAAGCTATATTTGATTTGAACCTGTTTACCTCATATCTGGGGACACAGATAGGTCATGTGTATGGAATTTTAAATCCAGATCTTACATACACTTCCTTGAAGTTGATAATTTCAATACATTTTGATATTCTGACACACCAGTTTGATGAAGAATGTTCAGCTATCAACAATCAAAATCAATACAACACTTTTTCAGAGCGATGGGGTTATCTCCTGACCTTGAGGATGGTGATGTTCCAGGTGAAGCTCTCCACAGCCTTGTGCAGCTTGCGTCCCTTCAGCCCCTCCTTCACCGCCAGCTCGTGGAGGTTCTCGTGGAACTGCATGGCTGAGGACACAAACCACAAATTTTATTATTAATCACAGTATAAATAAATCACAAGCATTTTCTCCATAGACCACGCGCATCTCCAAATCCAGTGTTTCTCAAACTGTGGTACAGATTCCACTGGCTGGGTATTGATGCTTTCCATCTGAAGTTAGACTTTATACAAGCTTTGTTTTAACACAATCTGATCATAAAGAACTGAACTACAACAGGTGAACTGATATATGCTGTTAAACAAGTCTCTCTGACATAAAATTACAGTCACAACGTAGCTAGCATTAGCCAACAGTTTGTACGTTAGTCACTCTCACCTTTGTTCAACATCAACGTTTACACCTTTTACAACTTTCTTGGTAGTTATTGCTAATGTGTGATTTGTGCCACCATGGTAACTGCTGAACATTCCACCATAGGCATACAGGCAGAACACCCCCAGCGTGATATCACTTCAAAGTATCAACTGCTGTGTTCCAGATGGCATCACAGCATAGTATAGGCCATTGATGAATACAGATGGGGGCAGCTAAAATGAATATGGTTGAAATACAGTGAGTTCTGTGTTTTTAAACTCCGCACACCTTCTCTAGAAACATTTGGATGATTTCAGCCCTGGAATTTCCAATCTCTACTCAACTAAAGATAAAAGGTAGCTGTTAACTTGAAAACTACTGCTTCATGACATCATAAGGTGGAACAGAGCATTTGGAGCTTTGGAGATGTAGACAGACTAATAATAAAGGATTACTCATGTGTGAATGAAACAAAACACAACTCCAGGTATGTTTTTTCATGAGGTAACAACATCATAACACGGCTTAAAGCTCACAACAATCCATTTTACATAATATAATCCCTTTAACTGTCAGATTACAGATGTGTTGACCTGGTTTATGTTTAATATCTCTGTAATTCCTGGGCCTATCCACATGAAACAAAAACTGACACAAAGTTCAACATCTTCTTTGTCAGTTTAAATAAACAAAACTGAAATATGTTTTCACAGTAGCCTCAGAAAGTGGTGCCATTATTCAATCCCAAAGACGTAATTGTTATGACAAGTTTGTGGAGCCAATCAAACAAATAACGATAAGGTTCAAAGTTTGTGGATTGCTATTTTTGACAATTACATTAAAAACAATACATCTTCCATAGAGTTATACAGAGGCCTGCCCACCGTCTGAGATTATGACATCATCAATTTGTAGAACGTGAGGGTCCGCCATCTACTTGTCCCTATGTGTATGTTAATGCTTTGCCTGGAAAGTTCCACAGTATGGCATTAAGCTTACCTAACTCTACAGAGACGAGTAGGTGACACAAACAGACAACATTACTTGTCCAAATCCATGTTTTTGTGTCTTTTTAAGCAATAAAAACACCTGTAATTGAATGAATGCAAGACAGATCAGCTTTTTAACAATTCCAAGTGTTTGGTTTGTGAGCGCAGACACATCAGAGCGTGACGCGAGGCCTCTCTACATCTCCCATTCCCTCAGATTCTCCTCACAAAGTTCAGAGCAGCTCAGTTCTGATAGAATCTACCTCCTCCTCCATCTCCAGCTCATCCGTCAGGGAGCTACAGCTGTCAGACCAGGCGCACGCTTTGTTGTTCTAACACCACACGACCTGTGCTACATCAGACTACACACTGCTTATGCTTATATACTGTGAAATATTAACAGTAGATTTGCCCGTTGGTTTTATTTAGCACAAGAAAGAAGATTTAGGCTGCCTTAAAACTTACAGAACCTTCCAAATGTTTGTTGAGTAATGCTAACAGCTCCTTAGTAAAGGCGCTGTACCTGATTTTTTCTGTCTCAACAACATGAAAAACAGAAGTAGTTCATTTAAAATGGTTTGAAGTTATTCCTCATTTACCTTATGCATTCTGAACATCCTAATTATTCACCACAATGACTTTATAAGCACTTTTCACAACTCTCAGAGACCAAAGTGGAATCACCTCAAGAGCTGCTTATAAAATATATCTGTGCTGGGGCATGACGCAGTTTGCTCAAATACATGTAAACATTGTGTACAGTGCCTTTAAAGATGCCCCCTGTACACACAGTCCTTTAATCTTGATTTTGGCCAGTCAAAGTAGATCTGTCAGATCTCAGAAGCTAAGCAGGGATGGGCCCGGTTAGAACTTGGATGGGAGACCGCTGGGAACATCAGGTGCTACAGTGGGGCGCCAATGGCAAAAACTGTTGTTGTGTCCTTAGGCAAGGCACTTCACCCACAATGCCTAGTGTGAAAGTTGTGTGTGCACGAGCGTTGGTGGTGGTAGGAGGGGCTGAAGACACAGATTGGCAGCCTCGCTTCTGTCAGTCTAGCCCAGGGCAGCTGTGGCTACAATAGTACTTTACCACCTCTGAGTGAATGAATAATGCACAAAAATGT
>JACM01042178.1:0-16813 GCA_000787095.1 Periophthalmodon schlosseri
TATTATTATTATTATTATTATTGTATAACTTGTATAATTGTACTGTATTTTTTGTCATATTTCAACATGTATTTTATTGTCTTTCAGGAAACTAATCATCTGGGTGGATAGACCTCTGCCACTATGGGCCTTGCAGGTTAGAGAGCACAATACCAAGTGGCTGTTTACGTTGCATATCCATACGCTACCACACAAATAACTGAATGTATGTGGCCCTCTATATGAACACAGAGCTGTTTGAACTGGGCCTTCACATAGTGATGAATGCATACATACACAAATACACAACCCCTCTCACGGATCGTCCCTGGATTCACTTTCAGTCGTTCCCTGTGTAGCTCAATCATCGCACTCCCACTGCTCTCGCCCACGCTCCTGTCTTCTTTGTGTAGAAGACTCCTAATTTCTGTCTGCGCAGGTCTCTAGGTTCCTCTCTGTGACTTTTACTGTGTCTATGCTTTTTCATGCAGGTTCTTGTGGCATTCATCAGCTTCTCAGAGACAATGTTGCTTGTATATCTAAGTTATAAGGTAAGTTAAGGTGTATTTTTTGTCATTACATTCATATTGTTGCAAAGCATGGTTAACCAAATGACTGCTTTAGGAAGAGCATGGAGCTAATCCAGATATGCTAATTACTGTTGCTAGTGTCAACTTTTGCGACCCAGGAAGGAAAAACAGAGATTAATTAATTGCAATTAGTACTGACAACGTGTAAAATCTATAAAAAATAATATCTGCTCTTTCAGACAAGCACATTAAATGCGTTTCTGTCCTTTAACAAGAGACCACTGGGCCTTTTTGTGTAGTGTTTGTATACTTCCTCTCAAGTCTCTTGCATAGAAGACTAATACTGAACAAAATCCTGGCTCAAAATCCTGGCTCAAGATCTGAAGCAAATAATTGCTGCAAATTTTGTAGATTGGTTTTTAGTCTTTAAAAACAAATCTACAAAATTTTACAGTTCAATCAACAGCAACCCTCGTCTTATCTATTGTGCTTACTGTACTCAGCCAGCAGACAATACTACATTTTCACACAGAATATCAAACACTTAACAGGCTGTGTCCTATTTATACACTATTTATACACCCCACTGTATCATGTTAACGTTGCTACACCGTTGTTGTCAAGAGCTCATACTGTAAGTGTTACTTATGTGGATGTTATGCATATGTGCTAGGTCTGTCAAAATAATTACAAGTGTATCATTCAATATATGGAATATGGAATATTATATTAAAGGGCCCCATATAATGCAGTTTTCTGATCTATGTTATAATTTTCTTTCCTCCCAAAAAAAATACTTGGAGTTATATTTTGTTTCATTCACACATGTTTAACACACAAATCCTGCATTTTAGGAGTTTTCTCAAACAGAAAACTCTCTGTTCCACCTTGTGATATCACATGACAGGAAGTACTCTACTGTGTTTTTAAACTCCATACACCTTCACTAGATTTCAGCCCTGGAATTGCCAATCTCTACTGAACAAAAAGTAAAAAAAGGTAGCTGTTAACTTGAAAACTATTGCTACATGACATCACAAGGTGGAACAGAGTATTTTGAGCTTTGGAGATGTAGACAGAGTAGTAATAAAGGGTTACCTCAAACATGGTGAATGAAACAAAACACAACTCTAGGTATGTTTTTGATGAGGTAACATCATTTTAACATGGTTAAACACAAGAATAAATTTTGTGTAATATATAGGACCTTTAATATATAATTATCGCGCCTACCATTTCCTTGTATTTGTGGGGAACTCTTTCTTGCAGAACGATAGAGAATCAAATAAGTAGTGTCAGTGACTCTTAAGAATTATTATTTATTTATTAATTTTTGTATTTGTTTATTTAAGGATCCCCACTATGCAAAGACTATACACTCTTCATGTATCAGTTACATGAATCTGTTTCAATATTATCATTTATCTTTTTTTTTTCTGTAGCGCTATATCTCACTTCAAAATGTTACCTGCACATGAGTCAAGTATTTTAGTCATCTTCCATTCATGTGGATGTGACATTGCTCTACTGTAGTCCTTCATTTGGAGAGCTCCTGAGCCTGTCCCGGGGCTGTCTTAACCCCCTTCTGTTATCAGAGTAGATCAGTCAGAGTCACGGCGAGGCCCCTGTTGTTGATCCAGCGGGTGGCCCATCCATCTCTGTGACTGCTCTGCTTTTGATGTACTTGACACTGTAAGCCTATGAAGGGCTTGCGCTGCAGATTACTCCGGAGGCTAGCCACGGCCTTAGCATTTAGAGCCCACTGATTCCTGTGGACAGCCCTGCGCCTGTCCACCTACGCCGTGGCCACATTCAGGTCAACAGCATAAAAAGCAAGCAGCAGACACATAAAGAAGCAATGGCTGACATCTTAATTGGGCTGAAAGGGGAAGCTGAGTAATGCCACAAAGGGCCTAGGGGGGTTGTATAACACATGTCCTTTATTGCCTGTTCTCGGTGCACAAATGTGGTCGATTTTCCTGCTGTACTCGCCAGTTGTTCTGGTGATGTGGTAATCCCCTAAGGTCGTCATGACAATGGAGTTCCCCTGACCTCGCTATGTTCCAGTATGTTTCCAGCAAAATGGCGGCAAGCCACAATTTGAAAAGATGAAAGCCAACAAAAGTGTGAAAATGTGGATGATCTTTAGCAGAATTACTAAAGGTGCACTATGTAACTTTTCTGGTGATCTGAGGGTTTGTCACTGGCTTGCTATTGTTTTGCCTGACATGCTCCAAAGTATAGCACTAAACTCACATATCTTGCTTGTGTTAAAAGGTGTTTTTATGGCTCAAACATTCTTACTATGAGCACTCTCCACAGATCTGACCTATAATTTGGCCTGGTGATGTCACCTGTTTGTTTCCATGGGTTACGCTTTGGAACATTCCAGGCAAGGCAATAACATTTCTACTGGAGGACAACCAGGTGGCAGACCTGGTTGTCCTGAAAAGATTTGGGTAATTCAAAAACTGCCTTCCATCTCAAATCTTGTCATTTTCAATTTCAAGGACCCATAACCCATTAGCTCACTGGTTCCCCAACTGTGATCTTGGACGCAAAGAGAGTTTTGCAAAAGAAAGAAAATTGCTATATTGGCTTTCTTTGATTCTTTTTATTATGTGGTTCTCCCCGACCAGTCTAAATGTTTTAAATGAGAATCATCATGTTTAATTTTGAGAATCAGAATAATTTTGTGTGAAGTAATTGGGGTGTCTGACTGATCATCAAAACTCTCAAGGGATACTCGAGTATGAAACCACTGCATTAACTTACATTGGTGATTCAGAATATCCTGGTGTTTTTAAATATGTGGGTGCCATTAGGAGCTATTATCTTTGATGATGATGATGCCGTGTTCACAGATTTGTTGAGGTGGGGATAATGTGATAATCCCAGAAGTCGTCATGACAATGGAGTTCCCTGACCTCACTGTGTTCTGACATGTTTCCAGGGCAACGTCTGGGAGCAGGTCTTGCGTGTCCCGTTCATTCTGGAGATGATCAGCGCTATTCCCTTCATGATCACTGTGAGTTGAGCATACACATTAAAGACGCACTATGCACCTTTTCTGATGGAGGGTGCATTACTGCTCAGTTTGGAATGTTCCACAGTATGTAACTCACCTACTTGTCTCCATGGAGGAAGATAAGTTTAATGCCATACTGTGGTACATTCCAGGTAAAGCAATAACATCCTCATCAAGCGGGGTGGGAATCTTAACATGCATTACTCAGGGGTCCCCCAGGGCAATTATTTGGGCCCAGTGCAAATCAAAATTATACATGTGCTGCTATGTTCAAAGTTATTTAGTACAGTATATTCACCTATGTTTTAGTCTTACTTATTTACTTACTACTTACTACTTGAGTAATATTATTTAGTTAAATTTATCTAACTTTGTACATTGTACATACATTGTACACTTGTACATTTTTGACTACTCTATCCACCTCTGAATATACTGCCCATCTCTTTTGAGGCTTCTTGAGACTGTAAACAACATTTAAAAAAAATAAAAATAAATAAATCTTTTTCTTCTTGACAGGTGATTTTGCCCTCTTTTAGAAATCTCTTCATCCCAGTTTTCCTCAATTGCTGGCTGGCCAAACATGCTCTGGAGAATATGATAGTAAGTACAGCACCGTCCCCTATATCCAATTTTCTCATTATTATCGTCTCAGCATCCCTGCCATGTTGTTTTGTTGGCATGAGATTGCCAATTTCTTTTGCAGCCGTTTGAATACTGCAGTTTTATGTAACGCTGTGCTCTGAGGTAATTCAGTCACAAAACATTTATTCTCAAGGTGTGTGCTGTTTTGTCTCTGTCTGAAAGATTCTTGTAACGACTCCCTGTTTGCGATTTGATGTTGGTTTCATCTCAGTATTGGGACTTTTCAATCTGCATCCATAATTTCAAATTATGAAATTAATTTCTCTTTTTTTGTGGGGCAAAGCTTTAGCAAACACAGTTATTCATAAGGGAAGGAACAACATATTTGAGATATATTGAGATATATATTTGAGACATTAAACAGAAAGAAGATTTTTTATTTTTATGGCTGCAACATATCTTTCAGAATTTGAGATTGGGGAACTAAGGCTCAATTAGAGAACAAGAATGTGTTTTCTAACTTTGTCTGTGTAATCCCTCAGTCATCCAGGTAGGATCCATATCAAAAGAAATATGATATGTTTCATAATTTTCTTATGTGTAAAATATGAAAAGAATCAACTGTCACATCCAAGGTTGGTTCCATAGCAAAAGAAAATTGAATTCTGTCAATAATTACTTACTTAGGTATTCATGTTACATCATTTTTTTTTCTTTTACATTAAATTTGTATTGCTCTATACATTTTGTGAAAAATTATTCTTAAAATGGTCAGTCTCAGTAATAACATCCAAAATAGTATAATGTGATGCATAATTTTAGAAACTATTTTACATTCTAATTTAATACACTGCTGGATAAAATAGAAGCAAGGAATATTTTATGATTTTATGAGCCGATTATACATTAAGCATAGAGTACTATTTTAATTTTGTTATTATATTTGCAGAACGACCTCCACAGAGCGATTCAGCGCACCCACTCAGCCATGTTTAATCAGGTGGTGATCCTCATCAGCACCCTGGTCTGCCTTATGTTTACATGGTGCGTATACCACACAGTGGCACTCTGGGAATCTCGAGGAGGGATTCTATCTGGACACCAGGAAATAGGTTTTCACTGTTTCGCTCTGAGATACAGGTGGGAAATAGTAAGACAGCACAGTAAGAATTGTTCTGGAGCTGAGAGGAAAGAGACACCAACAGGTAATTGGTAACAGTGGAGGCAAGATAGCACTTCTAAATGACAACTAGTGATTGCACAAGAGCAGCGGAGGTGATGTGTGAAAGCCGCTGATAATCAAGGAAGTCCCACACATGGAGTAAAAAGGGAACATTAATCACATGACATCACAACATTCAGAAGTATGAAATTGAGCTGCAGGGGAGGTCTGCATTCAATGGAGGAATTTACTGTTAAAGGATATAAGTAAGATATAAGTTTTATGGAGGGGGGTCCATCATCTGATTGTCTAAAGAAAAGGTTATTGCTTTGTCTGAAATATTCCTCAGTATGGTAAAGAAAAACACCTTCTTGTCGCTGTGGAGATTGTAGGTTTTATTTGCCATTTTCTGGAACATTTCAGACAAAACAACAGCATCCCCATGGAGAAAAGACCCTTCACCCTTCAATTACTGGGCCTAAGCACTTGAAAAAAAATGGGCACAATGTCTTTACTGTCAAAATGAATGAAGTAAAGAGACTTTAGCTTTAGCTTTGTCTCCATATTAAGCAATCTGTGTATTCAATCATGGAGGTAATGTATCGTTTACAGGTAAACTGACATTAAGCCATGCGATTAAGATCATTGATTAAGTCTATATGTAGCTCTAGTCCCAACCAAAATGAACTTTAGTGGCTATTCTTTTAAGATATATCTTTATCTATTTAAATCTATATACATTAAAGGTCTTCAGAAAGTTACAGTGTTATTTTAAACCCAGCAATTGCTAAGAATGAGGAGAACATAGTTAGTTTAGTGCACCTAAATGCCAACCAGTGGAGGTGATATGCGGCGTATGGAAGCCACTGATCCAGGAGATCCCACAAATGGAAGAATTAAGCTGTTTGAATGTACTAAGGCTGACATTTACCTTGCTGATCAATCCTTCACAGATCCCCATAATACACACACTACAAATGGCACGATTATGTACAGTACATTCATGTGTTTCCACAGGCCTGCCTCTTATTGAATGAAAGACTTAAATTTTAAATGTCAAGTGTTATACAAACTGTTGAATATGGCAATGTAAATGTGAAAATGCCTGGACAAATAATTTAACATTTTCGATGGAAGTAACATATCTTAACAAAAAATAGAGGAGGTCAATATTAAATACAGAATGTGACCAATAATAGATAAAAAGGTATCATTCTATGTTAGTATTTGGTTTTGGCTGGTAAAAATATGTTTGTATGATCAAACCACTCAAGCATCGCACTATGACATGACATATGTTTAACCAGTGGTGGGAGAAGTACTGAATTTTGTTACTTAAGTAAAAGTACACATACACATACACATACCAGAGCAAAGAAATACTTATGAAAAAAAATCTACTTAAGTAAAAGTTTTTAAGTACCTGTTTAAAACTGTACTTAAAGAGTAAAAAGTAAAAGTATTTTGCACAGATTTTGAGCTCTAATAAATGTCTTGATTTTGATAAAGATTTGTGCTGAATAGATTTTTTTTTTTTACAGTCTTTATTTGTGCATTTTAGTTTGCTAAAAATAAACCCCTCAGACTTTTCAGCAAAAAATAATAAAAAATACTTTTACTTTTCAATCCTGTTAAAAAATGTAGTGGAGTAGAAAGTACAGATACCTGCTCTCATATGTAGTGAAGTAAAAGTAAAAAGTATCCACTTTAAACTGTATTTAAGTAAAGTACAGATACCTAAAATGTATACTTATGTATACTAAATGTAAGTACTTTACCACTTTTACTTTGTTACATTCCATTTTTTTTTTTCTAGTACTTTACCACTTTTACTTTGTTACATTCCACTTTTTTTTTTCTTTTTTTTTTTTTTTTTTTTGAAAAATACACAAGGAAAATCTGCAAATGTGGAACCTTCCCTTTTGGTGTTCGTGATAAGGCCCTTAAACTCACTATATTACAATATAAATCTGCTTGAAAGCATTAGACAAATTGTGCTAAACTACATTGGTTTTACATTGTGTATCCATGGACACCTGCATTTCACAATACACAACCTCTTCATTCGTCAAGCTCTCTTCACTGAATTGTCCTTGCTCTTGTCTTTTATTTTCCAGTATTTGTGGAATCCAACACCTGGAGCGAGCGGGGAACAACTTGACGCTGTTTGACTCGCTGTACTTCTGCGTGGTCACGTTTTCCACGGTGGGCTTTGGAGACGTCACACCCCAGATCTGGCCCTCACAGCTCCTGGTCGTTATCATGATCTTTGTGGCGCTCATTGTTCTGCCTATCCAGGTGAGACACAAAATAAGAGGGTGTTATTTAGTCACTACTATACCAGAGCCATTTACAGTATGGCAATACAGTTTGATTGGAGAAATGCAATTATGAACTCCTATGTGGCCATTTCACACTGGTTTTATGCATAGTGTATTCAGTCATGATCACAGACTGTACATATATATAAATGGACATAGCTAATCTGCTAGCCGCTGCATTCCAAATAGGAAGTGATCATGGGCGCCCTTCCGGTTTCATCAACTCTGGCTCCAATTTACTTTTCATTGAAAAATTGTCACCCTCTCTCTGTAATTACTTGCGGTGAGCCTCGTCATTTTTGTCTTAAAATGATCGTATTAACCCGCCCTACATGATCCTGGTGTTTTATTTCGCTATTTTGAAATTCAAGATATGAACATTAATAACAGACAAATCAGGCGCCTTTTTTCCCCAAGCTCCTGTTAGCGTTAGTGACAGGTTTGATTGACAGCTTTGCTAAGCACCCGCTTCGTGCTAAACCAGTGGTGCAGGTGGGAAGGGGCGTTACCTTCAGCAGCCTTGCTCCAGATTGGCTTTTTGGTTGCTATGATACTTATGGTCAGAATTCCAAATGTGGAACTTGGCTCCAAATTCGCCCCTATAACTGCTAGCCTCGTCCACTTCTTTACATAATCTGTGGTCATGATATATTGTCGAGAGTACATTGATGAGAGTAGTAGTAGTAGTAATAGATTTTCCCTTGTTATCTCTCTGTGATTTCATATTAACAGTATCTAGTACTGTAAAGTCAAAAACAGTTACCGTAGTAAAAACATCACCCATCAGAAAGGCATCTAAACAAACTACAAAATAGTGATCACCAGTTACTTTGAATTTTGCTGTGAGGGAGCATAGGCCTGCCACGATAATGACTATATCGAGTTATCGTTCAGTATATGTTAGATGGAACAATAATTTTTGGGGGTCAGTATTTATTGTGGTACCTTTTTTTTTGTTTTGTTTTTTTGTTTTGTTTTTTTTTTGAAGATTTGAAGATTTGAGCTGTAGATGGTTGAATAAATATGATTTTTGGGGATAATTCTACTTAAGAGTTATTGTATCGGTGGCATAAAGTAGTTTCAATAATATCGTTTATTGTCCATATTTTCTCCTGAGCACCTCCCTAGGGAGGTGTTCTGGGCATGTCCCACCGGGAGGAGGCTCCGGGGAAGACTCAGGACAAGCTGGAGGGACTATGTCTCTCGGCTGGCCTGGGAACACCTTGGGGTCCCACCGGACAAGCTGGAGGACGTGTCTGGGGTGAGGGAAGTCTGGGAGTCCCTGCTTAGACTGCTGCCCCCGCGACCCAGCCCCGGATAAGCGGAAGAAAATGGATGGATGGATGGGTCTATATTTTCTTAGCAAAATATCGTACTTCAAAATTTGTTATCGTGACAGGCCTAAGTGAGCATATGATTGGCAATTCAACACCAGGGTAAGCATTACTGACTGAGGTTATAAAATATTCCGACCTGTCTGGCTTAAATGTAACTTCTCTATTCAAATGAACTCTCCCCGTGTTTCCCTATTTGCGTTTTAAGATTTACAGCACCACTTTTCTCTGTCTCCTTCTTTTTGTCACCGAAGTCCCCAGATCTCTCCTCTGTCATCTTTCACAGATGTGCTGTCTATTGGGAGCTAACAAAAGGGAGATAGTCACGTGTTCTTTGTTCAGGGATGCTGCTTGATAAATGCACGGCAGCAGTTGTTTGTCATACTTGCTTGTGTGCGTCTTGCAAACGATCTGACAAAACAAGAGGTACTGTGGGGTTATTGTGCACCTGTTTTCTGAGAATAGGCTAAAAAATAATTGCTTTTGACTCTGTATCGGTGCAAATTGTGTGTGACGACAATTCACGTCTCTGTTGGCTATTTTAAAATGGTGTCGCCATCGCCAGGCCTTCAGTTAAAGTAGGAGTACATCCCACACACGCTAAACTGGCCGTTGACTTGCTCTTACATTTTCTTTAGAAATAAGCAAGTGTTAGTGAAATAGTGAAGAAATTGAACTTTTTAAGACCGTTTGATCACACCTCATATATATGGCTTATTTATGCAATTTAATCATGTATTTGTTTTATTTTGGTATGAAAAAGCTTATCCTAATACTGGCTCCCCTAGGACATAAGCAAAAAAGGTAACATGCAATGCTAATTTGTAAATTGGTTCCATTTTAAGGGTTAACTTCTATGACATAGACTGCTCTGGCAAGTTGCTCAGTGTTACTTTTTTATTTCCTATAATACAAATTCACATTTACCTAAGTCACAAAAAAGGCTGGACTAAAATTCAATTCATTTCAATTGGAAAAGTCATGACTATTCAGTTTAATACTTTCAGGCCCGAATGTTGACAAAAGCCCTCCTCACCTCAGTCCAAACATCATTATGGCCTTGGGCTAGCCTTATCCGCCATCTTGGCTCCATTGTATTTAGATGTTATCGTCTCCATAGGGAAATTTGTCCTCTGCATTTGACCCATTCCTGAACCAGTGCTTCTTTGCGGTGCAGCGCTGTCATGAGACAGTATTCAATCAAGAGTATCCATGGGTTTTAGAGAGATGAGATGTCAGCACTGTTGTCATAGCAATTACTAATTCAAATCAAAATAATCTATTTTTTGGATGCTGAAAATTACTCACAGTTCTTGTGGCGTGACACTACAGGCACACATTTCCATCAATCCGCTTCTGTGGAGAGAATGAATAATGTTTTAAGCACTTTTAATGATTGTAGCATGTTTTTGGAACAATATCCTATGTAATCTTTGCATTTGTGGTATAGACTTGCCAGGGCACTCGCTCTCAGTCTCTGTACCATCTCTGATCCATAAATACCCCTTGACATTTTGAAACAGGCCCCCCTCCACTCCAGCCCCCTCCCCTCATGTGTGTGGTCGTTCGTCTGCTAGACTCAGTCCTGCTCTGACCGTTGACTGTGGAGACAAAGACCATATCAGGATTCAGCTTTTATCTTTCCTCTTATCACTTCAACACTTGTCTCCCTTTCTCAGTTCAAAATAAGCCAAGCATGATTTCTAGAACCGCAAATATAAGCATCACATGTCAACCATATCATCTATTGGCTTAGATATAAACACTAGGAATTGTTTTGGCTGGTTTGCTGTGTATTGTAAACCACTATCAGTGTAATCGTAGCAACTGTTCTGGAGATAAAGAGCTTCATTATAGCTGGCAAAGAGTTCAAGGAACAATGAAGACGCTCTCCAGTCGAGCAGATTCATAAATAGAATTGAATAAAAATAGTCTGAATAATTATTATGTTATGCAACAATAACACATTATTAACTCATAGGCTCATAAGACCTAATTCATTCAACATATCTTTATCTTTAGAAACTGTAAAGAAAAATCCACTTTCTAGACCTATACCTGATTAACTGCTCAAGTAATTACCCCGTAATGCATGTATATCACTAATCATCAATTCATTGTTATCGCACAAGGAAAAAAACAGCAAAGCTTTCTCTTCTTACCAGTGTTTTGTGACTGGAGTTATAATATTTGGTCCTATCTCTGCTGTCATTTTGTGGGAAAGTGGAAATAGTTAAAAGACCAGAGCATTGTTTGAAATGGCTTACAGACAGTGAGACAGAGTTACATCATCTCAGCAGGAGCGGGACCAGAATGTCGAGGTTATGGTCTTGGGGATAACAGTTGATGCTATTCTAGACAGGTTTTGCATTTTCTACCTGTGTTTTGAACCAAATGATCCCAGCTATCTGCATGCATTCCAAGAGCCATCCATTCAGGGATTATGCAGCAAACCAAAATACACAGCTATTTTTGTAAACCGAAAAGCAACTTGTGAGTATACTTAAAACACTTTTTTTAATTTTATCATACAAAGATACTGTATTGCCTAAAACAAAACTGTGGCCATTATGTTTTTATGACACGCATCTTGAACAAATCTGACTCACTAATGTAGCTTTTTTAAATTGTCCAAAAAATAATTTGAATGAAAATGCCACACAGCATCACACATGACTGTTCTTACTATTCCTGCGGTTACTGTGAATGAATTAAGGAATCACCTTCATGTTTTATTTATTTGTTTTCATTTTGTCATTCATTTTTGGGCCACTGGGCTTTATTGACAGAAAATAACAAAAGCAAATGTGGGGAGAAAACTGTTGGAGAGAGAGGGAGAAAAAGTAGCCTTGCATGTGCGCTGCAGTAATAGTCTAATAGTAACCGCAGTGGCTGCGGTTACTATTAGACTATTAAAATGACATGTAGGCAGCAAAATCATCGAATTTCTTTCTTACTACGGTCCCTCTGATTACTCACATTAGATTTTGTGGTTTGTGTCCAGAAATCAGATAATAATCTGATTTTTGTGTGCATGTTAGCAACCGAGCCATACAACTACATTTTCTGTTTAATCTTTTTTCCTGTGTAATTACAATCCAGATTCAGTTTATTTACACAGCGCATTTCATAAGCATACAGCAGTTTACAACGTTCTGCACAGTAGTTGATATGAAAGACAATATATTCTATTCACCAGTTATTAATCTAATAAAACTAGTAAGACCAAACAAGAACCACTAAGAGTTAATTATAATTAAAAATCTAAATAGAAATCTGAATAAAATATATCAACACAATTAAATGAACAAAAAACAGAGCATTCCAGAGAATAGCAGCTAGCACTTCTCTCATCTTTTCAGATAGCACTCATTATATACAAATACAGTTCAAATCAGTCAATGGCTTTTCCTAAGTGTTTTCTCCATCATCTTATGTGTTGTTGTTGTTGTTGTTGAGCATCCTCAAGCACCCTTAACTAAATCGGCTGCATCACTATGGCTTTGTAATCTATCCAAAACACACTGCTAATTAAACCAAAACACCTCGCGGCACGGAGCATTGTCCCACTCTAACCTGATATTTCTCTGTGTCTCAGCCAACTCAACTTAATCCATTTCTCCATCTGTTGAAAGTGATTAATGTGTCCTCTGCTCGCAGTTCGAACAGCTGGCCTTTCTGTGGATGGAGAGGCAGAAGTCTGGTGGAAACTATAGCCGCTACCGGGCCCAGACCGAGAAGCACGTGGTCCTGTGTGTGAGCTGCCTCAAGATCGACCTCCTCATGGACTTCCTCAATGAGTTTTTCGCCCATCCTCGGCTCCAGGTGTGTGCTCTGTATGCAGTAGTTATGTAGGAGGACGAGCTAATGAGGTGTGGGAGAAGAGCGTGCCTATAGACCCTGTCTGGAAACTGGAAGTCACGGTGAAGTGAGAAACTGGAATATTAAAAAAATGGGGAATGGATTGTGGTTTAGGCAAATTTAAATCTCTCAGTTGCAAATCCCAGAGCCTAGTTAGAAAACATTAACAAATAGTTTTTATCTTATTATTGTTTTTTATAGGTTACTTGTTTTCATTTTGGCAGAAGTCAAAATCTTGAGTTACTGAACGAATGACATGTTTTTCTTTTTGACTCACTTACCCCTATTCCAGAATTCTGTCCAGAAATCATTATTTTGAAAGCATTTTCAAGGATTCATTCTGCATCCAAAAAAAGAATTGCTATAGAGTAAGTACAATATATATATATATATATATATTTATATATTTTTTTTTTTTCCAGTTTAAGAATAAATGCCACAAGATTTAGCTACGCAGACCCCTCAAATCTGTTCAAGTAAAAGAGATCAGTTATTTTTGGGGAGTAAAGAGAATATTAATTAAATTACATCCCTTTTAGTTCTTGCTGTTGAAGTGGGATAAATGACTATTGTATTGGTGGTGGAAGTTATCTTGTGTTCCATACTGTGTCTATTAATCTGTTCCACATAAAAAAAAGAAAATTTGTTTGGGCTGGCTTACTGCGTATTAAATAGGCTATCATTATAATCACAGCAACTGTTCTGGAGATAAAGTGATTCATTATAGATGAGTAAATCGTATATAATTGGACAAAAAATAGCCAGAATAAACATCAGTTCTTTATAGTTGCACAGAAATAAAATTAGATCTATTGAGTCTTAATCACTTCAGTATGTCTTCAGCAAACCATCAGACAAAGACAGACTAAACCTGTGATTAACGGCCCATATTACGCTATTTTCTGATCTATATTTTAATGTTGTTTCCTCATCACAAAAATACCTGGAGTTGTGTTGTGTTTCATTACACATGTTTAACACAGAAAACCTGCATATTTAGAGTTCTTCTCTCAAACAGAAAACATTCTGTTCCACCTTGTGATGTCATGTGGTAATATGGGAAGTGCTCCACTGTGTTTTTAAACTCTATACACCTTCACTAGAATCAATTGGACGATTTTAATCCTGGAATTGCCAATCTGTATGGAATTAATGTAAAAGGTAGCTTTTAACTTGAAAACTACCACTACATGGCATCACAAAGTGGAACAGAGCATTTTGAACTTTGAAGATGTAGACAGACTAATAATAAAGGATTACTGAAATGTGTGAATGAACCAAAACACAGTTCCGGGTATGTTTTTAATGAGGTAACAACATGCGAACATGGCTTAAAGCTCACAAGAGTAAATTTCATGTAATATAGGACCTTTAAGAGGTAAAAGTCCATTAAAGTGCACAAAAGTGACTTTTTTTAAATTTATTTTATTAACCCCTTATGGCTTAGTACTGCATGGTAGTTCCAAAGGTTTATACTGTATGTTAGAGTGGTTTGCTACATGCACAATGAATCACAACTGAATTAAAATCACAATTTGACTGGTTGGAATTATCACACCACACAGGCTAAAGTTGAATGGGTATTAGAAAGTCCTCTGCAAACAAAATATCTTTTTTATGGGAAAAACAAAACCAAAAATTTTTTTCTTGAACTCTAGATGTTTTGGGCAAGTATTCAGAAGCCATTCTACAATAAAATGTGATAACCTTGTAGTTTAGACCTCTACAAAAGAATGCCTGAAATGTAGAGTCCTTTCAGTTATCAGTTTAAATTTCATTCTCAGTGTTGTATGTATTATATTTAAACAATCTTACAGCCCTTTTGTTCACTCACCCTCCCATACTTCTATCTCATATTAAATGACACAGGAGACTGAAATGTCCTGATTGGCTTTGCTCTTAAAATGGGGTTGGAGCTAATCCAGCACAAAGCCTGAATCACACTGCTGTCATATTTGGAGCGGAGCAGATGCATGCATTTGTGCTCCAGGGGTCTGTCCATGTGTGCAAATAAATGTGTAATATTGTTCAAGCATTAGGTTAGGCCAAACCGTTGCATAATATGATGTGATCCCCATTTCCACAATAGCCAGAATAAATGGTTGTTTTGCTTTGCTTAAAGGCTCTGCAAACACAATATTTTTCACACTTGGTCTTGTCAGTTTTATTCAAGTTGAACACCACTACAAAGAATTGGCACTGCAAAGAGCCAAAAGTGGAGGCAGCGCGCAAAGCTGTGAGGAAAAGAAAGTACTATGCAACAAAATTGGTATTTGTGTAAAAAGTAAATGGTTATCATTAAATGCATATATACTGAGCCATTTGGAGCCAAATTAGAGAAGCCTAGACCTATAGTTTGTTATATATTGGACTGTAGCCTATTTCAGTGGGTCCCAACTTTTTTGTCTCAAGCATTGTCTCACATTCTAATGGTACCAGTATTTCTTTAGTAATTATGAATCTCTAGTACATTGCCAATTATTACTATAATATTTTCTTGTTTTAATAACATTTATGCCAAATTATCCTACAGAAACATTCTTAAGGATGTAAAATGTTCTACAAACCTTTCTTTTAAATCTGAAATCATTTCAAGTACTCTCTGGCAAGTGCTCACGTACCCCTGAGTGGGAAACATTGGCCTATTTGACACCCTGTTTGTACAAACAGGGCTAGTCAGTAGGCTATTTTGTTTCTTCACATATTTGTCATACTCCTACACCTTATCTATGCAGCTGTATATTGCTATCTATGTAATTATTATTATGCATCAATCAGAAATCATATGAGTGACATATAGCAGCTCTACACATTTGCAATGTACTGCATATAACATATTTTCATGAAGAGATACTGATAACAACAGTGCAATGGTCAGACAGGTGCACTTATAATACAGCTTTATGTCACAACCGTCCCCTTAAACACAGCCCTGCGTTAGAACAGCGCACTTACAAAGCCACGTATTTTCTGAAGAAACGTCCTGTATTTCCCTGAAGCGGAGCAGATCCAGAACAGCCACATGTTCCTCCACATGTGTAATAGTCCCCTTATGCCATTAAAGTTGCCGCTTCATAAACAGACGAGCTCCTCTTGAGCTGCTGTCACTCCACTGCTCCGTCCGGATTCTCTATTTCACACAAACCAGTCCCGAAAGTAGCTCACTGTTTGATTAAATGACTGCTCGCATTACTAACTAACATCTAATCAAACTTGAAGCTAAAAGCAAGATTTCAGTCACTTGTGTTGAAAATTGGCGCTGCTGTTGTCATCTCCTACTGCACATGCACATTCACTAAAAATCTCATATCTCATACGTCTGATTCCTCCAGATTTCTCCATGGGGTTTATTCAGCACTGCTTGAGCCGGCTGTGGTCCTTAGTATGCATGAGCAAGACTCTAAAACAACTGGCTGACCTCTCCAGTTGTAAAAGAACGCATTGTGGCCTCTGTAGCACAGGACAACAACACAAGTTAATGAAACATTCAGAACTGCGGTTGATGCACTCTGCTCAGTGGCCAGTAGGATGTACTAAAGGACACTAAGACTTCAACCATGCTTCACACAGGCAGAAGTGAACGATTATTTGGATATAATTCAAAACTATTTAATTATTCTTTTGACACACAATGATTTTAGATTTTATTGGACACGCACTGCTAGCTTTGAATGCCCTGACCGCACCCCACTGCTGAAAAATACATTTTGGAAAACATTCTTAGAAAGTCTACAGCTTTTCTACTTCTGCTTTAAGTACCAGTACCAGTAAACTGAAACATAGGCACAAAGTAGCTATATGCTGCTTACTCAGAAATGCAAATCATTTATTTATTTTCCCCCTACATTATGGCACTGCTCCCCATAAACTCAAATGTCAGTTTTTTTAATGGAGAGACGATTTATCAGTTCCAATATTGGTAATGATATTTGAGGGTTTTCCCAGATATTGGTAGTGGTCCAATAATGAAAATGCATCCAATATGTAGCACCAATATTTTATCTTAGCTATAG